>OY756141.1:2186615-2347196 GCA_963576785.1 Chlorophyllum brunneum | reverse complement strand
ATCTCAGTGAGTAGACCCTATGTTCTCTCCCACTGCATTTACTGCTGCCCCCAGCAAACAACTTGTTATGGTCATCTCCTCAACAATTCCTTGATGACTACTCTTCCTCTGTAAGCATTTCCTTTTTGTGCAATAAATCAGACACTGCATATGCCTTCAAGGCATATGCTGAATTGGTGATGAACCAAACAGGCAAACACATCAAGTGAGTGTGCTCTGATAATGGAGGAGAGTACATGTCTCAAGAACTCAAGGACTACTTCACTGAGAAAGGAATCCTTTACAAAACAAGTGTGCTACACATTCACCAACAGAATGGGCACACCAAATGTCTTAATTGAACACTTCTAGAAAAGGTGCAATCTATGCAACTTGAAGCATGCCTTCTAGCTACTAGGAGTTTGTGTTCAATATGGCTGCTCATGTCTATAACAGGACACCTATAAAGTGCCTGAAATTGATTACCCCCTATGAGATGTGGTTCAGAAGGAAACCTAATGTTTCTCATCTCTGAGTGTTTGGTTGTAGGGCCTACATATACCTTCCTGATGAGGTGTAGCAAGATAAACTTGTGCCCAAATTGGAATTAATGATCTTTATCAGTTACACAGGTGATGGCAGCAACTTTAAATTTATGTGCCATCAACAGAACAATTCTATCTTTGTCTCCCCCTATGCTGTCTTTGATGAACTCTATTTTCCCAGATGTCCATCACAGTCCAAACAACAAGGCCAATTGCTGCCTAATAATAGTAATTCAAATGATTAAATCCTTCCCCTTCTGGAGATGGATTTGTTCCAAGACTATCTGGTCCAAGTATACTGTATGCTAGACCACCGCTGCCACCTCCTCATCCACGAACTCCTACTCCTAGTCCCAGAAAGCAGACTCTGTCACCTCTGCCTTCTTTCTCTTCCAGAGGATCTTTTCCCAGATTATCCTACAAGGATCCCACTTCTGTTGAGGAAATGACCATAATGAGTTGTTCACTGGGGCAGCAGTAAACATAGTGGGAGAGAACATAGGGTCTACTCACTGAGATAATAAGCTTCTATCTGATACCTATAGAAAGGTAATTCGGATAGACAGATATTATTTATGAAGCAGTTGGTGTCAGAGGTGTAGAGGTCAAAGTCAAGGAGATTGAGAGTTGTGTTGTACTCAAGGAAATAAGCAATGATGAAGAAGTTGTTCAATTGAACAAGATACAGAACTTGGTCTGCTACATGGGGTTTATATACATGTAAGAGCATAGATGAGTCATACTACATAAAATACTAGGAATACATAGAATGTTCCTTATGACTCCCATTAACTGTGGTGTAATGCCTGTGGAGTACTGCAGAATGTATTATACTAGTCAGTGGTACTATGTAGAATAATCTATCAAGTACTTATGACTCTTATCATATACAGAGCAACTCATAAGAAGTTACTATGGATTGAAGTTACTAGAAAGTAATGGATCAGTCTATTATTATCATAATGACCTCATAGTCTATTTCTAGAATATGTCCGAAACTTCAACACTCCTCTTTGCTCTGTATTGATGTAGAGTTTTTTAATCACTCAAACATCAAGCTAAGGTGAGGTTGGAATAGATTGAATTTAATTTTGTCTAAATTCTTTGTAAAAATATCAGCAGGATTTTCCATGCCTTTCACAGAGAATATTTCAATCTTTCCTTCTTCTACCAAATCACAAATGTAATGGTATTTGACATTGACATGTTTCGATCATTTTTCTGTTACTAGATTTTTGGCCCAAAATATTGAACCCTCATTATCACCAAAGAGATAAGGAGCCAATGATTGGATACCAATTTCTTCCAACAAATTGACAGTCCAAACAAGTTGTCGACTGCAATCTGACAAAGCCATATACTCAGCTTTGGTAGAAGATAATGCAATAGTTTTCTATTTTCTACTTAACCAAGCAATAGCTCCACTGGCTAATAAACAGAAATATCCAGTTACAGATTTACAACTAATTGGATCACCAGCCCAATCAGAGTTGGAAAAAACATTAAGGCCTTGCATAAAACTTCCATTATAGGTAATTCTATATTTGCAAGTAGCATTAAGATACTTCAGCAAATGTAAGCCTGTATTATAATGCACTTTAGTAGAATTGGTCATATGTTGTGATAACTTGACAGTGGCAAAGGCTATGTCAGGTCAACTGCCTATCATCAGATACATAACTGATACTGTTGATACCTCTTTATAAAGTCAGGTATCGCTTGTTCTGCATCAGATTCAAAGATAAATCCATTTGGTAATGGGATTTCTTCTTTTCCAATTACTTTAAATCAATCAAGAACTTTTCCTAGATAATATATTTGGTCTAGGGTAATTGATTGGTTTATAGGATTTTGCAAAATTTTCATGCCAAGAAATTCTTTGGTTGAACCAAGATCTTGGCATTCCCATTTTTTCATAAAGAGTACTTGCTTCTCATACAAAAGTCTAGAGCCTCTGATTCCGACAAACATTGAGTCATCTACATAGACTAGAGCTATAATAAGCTCTTTGGTTTCAGAGTCATAGTAATAATAGACTCCAGCATCTAGTTTGGATCGGACAAATCCTAGGTTGGTTATTGACTTAGTCAATTCCTTCCACCATTGTCATCCAGATTGCTTTAATCCATAAATAGCTCAGTTTAATTTCCAAACTGTATTACCATGACTTGTATTGAAACCTTCTGGAAGTTCTATATAGAGTTCTTCATCCAGTTTTCCATAGAAATAAGCAGTTTTAACATCTAAACTGAGTATCTCCCAATTGTTGAGGGCAGCAACTGCAAATATGAGTTGTACTATCTTATAATGGACTACTGGTGAAAATAGTTCATCATAATCAATTCCCTCTATCTGAGAGAATCCTTTTGCTACTAGTCAAGCACAGTATTGACCATCTGATTTGGGTGTGAAGACCCATATATTTTTGACAGCTTTTCTTCCAGGTGGAAGTTTAGCTAGGTCATAAACATGTCTTTCCCTGAGTGAATTTAACTCTTCTAAGTATGCTTTCCACTATTTAGATTTCTCTTCTGATGGTAGTCAACCTAGATTCTTGAAAGAAATAGGAACTAATAGTGATTCGACTTTTTGAGCATACAGGTAATTGATCATCCCTACTTCTCCTTCTCTGCATAAGTCTTCTATTGTAAAAGCTTTGTACTGGGAATGTCTATCGATTATTCCAGGTTTGGAAGCCTCTGATCGAATTTGTCTAACAAGTCTACTTGTAGAACTTGTTAACTTTGACTTAGGAGGTTGGAACATCTCATAGTCCTGGAGAATTTTGGTCAGATGCTTTGTAGAACCATAGAAGTTTCCTGGACATTCAGGTACTTTTCTGGTTCTTTGCAGTCTCTAAGGTATTTGAGGAACTGGTACTTGATCCAAGTGACCTTGTGGTACAGAAGAACTAGCATCCCAATTATCTTTGACAGGGGTATAGGGTATGAATGATTGTACATCTGGATTATCTCTTTGAGAAGGTAGATGGTTTGGACCTTCAGGGTGATTGGGTAGATCAGCATATGATAACCTATCACTATCATCATCTTCTGATATTTGTGCTTCTCTTGATGGAAAGAGAATGTTTTGCACAATACTATCCCACTCCTCTTGAACATCTGTATCAATATTTGGTGCTTTTTCTTTTCCTTTATTCTCTTTAGGTTTAGGGAAAGGAGTTAGGATATATCTATGAACAGATCTATAAGTCCTATCTTGTGGAGAACCTTTGGGAGAAGTTCAGGGTATAGGACTTGGTGGTCTATCTAAAGGTAAACCAGTAGATGGATCTGGAGCATGGAAGACAATTACTTCCAAAGGTGTGCTTTGAGAAGTAGAAGATGATGGTTGGTTCATCCATTCTTCTCACTTTTTCCCAATACATTTAGGGAAATGTTTTTCACTGAATATGGCTGTTGGAGATGTATAGATTACATTTCCATTTAGGTGCCTCAAGAAGCAGTAATTTTTCCTATCTGATGTCCAACCAAGGAAAATCATGAATTCTGACTTTGCTGTCAGTTTATTGTCTCTTATCTCTTTTGGGACAAAGACATAAGTACTGCAGCCAAAGACTCTCTCTTTAGAGATGTCTGGAATCTTCTGATTCAACACTTCATAAGGTGTTTTCCACATGAGCCGTGATACCGGTGTTTTATTATAGATATGTATTGCATGATCTATAGAAAACTCCCACCAACCATTAGGAATACAAGCATGATGTCTCATGGCTTCTGCTTTATCCATTAAAGTTCAGTTCAAGCATTCAGCTTGACCATTTTGTTAGTGTATGTATAGTGCACTAGTCTTATGTATAATCCCTAATGAGCACAAATGAGATTGCAACTTGTTAGTTGCATACTCTCCTCCTCTATCAGTGCAGAGATATTTTAATTTAGTCTCATATTAAGTCTGAATTAAGGCAATGAAATTTTTCATTTCTTCTGCTGCTTTTGATTTCTTATGGAGGAAGTGAATCCATCTATGAGAGGAAAAATTGTCCATTATGGTCATGACCTATTTAAATTTATGGTAAGAAAGAATTGGAAGTTCAACTAAATCCAAATGAATTCTTTTGAATGGACACTTTGTGTGTGTAGGGTTCTCTCTAAAGGGTTTCTGGTGCATCTTTCCCTTGGAACAACTGTCACAGACTGGTTTTTGCTCAGGAATCCATACTGGAGTAAACCCAATTGTATTTTTCTCAAAGTGATTGAGAATACAATTAGAGGGGTGACCTAATCTCGCATGTACAACTTTGTAGCCAACAATTGGATCCACAGTCATAGCTATATGTTCCGAGTGTATAATTTTGGTATTAACAAAATGTAAAGTAGTATTATAATTTGCTGAAGAATATACTTGAAGAATAGCATTTCCTTCACTATCAACTACTACTAACTTGTTGGCATCTGTTCTAACAGTTTTGCCATCTTTGCATAACTGTCCCACTGACATTAGTTGTTCAGAGGTTCTTTTTAGAAGGAAGACTGGATATATTAATATCTGCATTGGTTGAATGCTGTCAGTCTTCCCGTTATAGGCTCTATGCTTAAGCATAACTGTACCAAGACCAACTGCATTAAGGTAGGGACCTTGTGCTCCTACAGTCTTAATTGGGATTGAAACTTCAAGTTCTTCAAAGTTGATAAAGTTTTCCACATAAGGGGTATAATAACATAATACTCCTGAGTCTAATAATCATACATCACTATATTCTTCTAGTGGTGTTATAATTTGATCATTGCTTAGCAATTGAGATCTTATTTGATCCAGTACTCTTAAATACTGATTGGGCATATGCATAGAGAAGCAAGAAAATTGAGAAGTGTTAAAACACTTCTCATTTATTGATTCACATGTAACAACATAGATATGGGATCCTAAAGATTCCGGTTATGTAATTATATGCCCAGCCCCTAACATCCCTTCCTCTTGCCCTTGCCCTTCTTCTTCTTGCAAAGACGGCTGGTTGGCATGTTGGTGACAGGACTGTATATTAGGGTTAGTAAGAGTATCTGAGATCCAATTGATCATATACCCAGCTCCTCCCTTCTTCTTGAAGTTGCTTCTGTAGTCAGTTGACAAAAGTCCAAAAGACACCTCAGATTGAGGTGCCAAAGCAAAAGGTTTGGACTTAGAAGATGAAGGTCCTTTAGGGGACTTTAGAAGGGGTTTGGACACATCCCTTCTTTGACTCATACTACTACCATCGATTTACAAAAGTCGATTATATGGTGCTAGTCTATAGTACAGAGGATACACATTATACCTGTGCTATGTTCTGATCTCTCTCCAAGAGAGCCTATGCCTGATGGTGATAGGGATATCTTTGGGAACACACCACATGTTCCAGTTTCCTCCATCTTTGCGGCCCCTCTGGCTCTGCCCCCTCCTGGTATCCTATTCCCTAGAACACCATCCATGTCTAGGCCTGTGATCCCCACCAATCAGCCTACAGCCACACCATTCCCCTGTCAGTACTCAGCAGAAAGCCAACAATTCCCCCATAGTCCTCGGTCCCCCTCAATAGTGATGTGGAAAAGACTGTCCACCGAACATCCAAATGAGTAAGGCCAGAAGGTGATCACTACTACTTGGGCAAGAACAAGGACAAGGACTGGACTGACCAAGTTGAGGAGGAGTTGGAGTCCAAGGTCGAAGTAATAGAGGAAAACAATGCGGAGCACGAAGGTGGTCCAGAAGAGTTCTACGACAATGCTGTGAGAGAAGTTGGAAGGCTTTCTGAGTGGGTAAAGGCCTACAGCTTGTACAATATGAGTGGCAACGATGGGCTTGCATTTGGGTGGGCTTTCACGGAATTAACAGGAACCTTGATGAAGGCAGATGGCTTAAGGTTGCCATCAATGAACAAAAGAACAACCTCCATGGTTGGATGGGGGTCAACTTTGGCAAAATCACTGTCTGTACTGAGGAAATGCCTCAACCAGACCTCTCCCCCCTGTGACACGCAGCCTCCAGAGGCCCCACACGGAAACCTGATGATGTCCACATGGAGGTTGTTGAGCACATTATCACTCCAGGTATCACCGATGGCAATGAAGTCATTCATTTGGGTATCTCCGATGATGATGTGCAAATGATCACTGAGGCAGAGTTCAAAACTATCGTAAGGAAAAAGAAGAGTAAGGGCCGAAAGGCCGCTCTTACTGCCAATAAACCTGCCGTTGCCAAGAAACCAGCTACCGCAGACCAAAAGGCCAAACCTGCACAAGCTACTATCCCTGCTAAGGCCACCACAACTCTGCCTCACCCCTCAAAGGAAGACACCAAACCCTCCTATGCAGCGGCTGTGGCTAAAAGTGGCAAATGCCCCACCCCCTCCTCCACTAGGCATGACCCTCTCAAACTTCTAGAGTTTGTGAGCAAATTCCCAGAATTAACATATGAGAAGATAGTAGCAATGTACAATGCTGCTTTCTCCACTCCCTCCCCCGCAAACAAGAAGCCAGCTAAGAAAGCTGGTGTAGTTCACTCCATGCTGAATAGTCCCTCACACAAGCAGGTCATTATCCCCCTCCTCACCAGACCCAATGTTTCCAACTTTGGGGCTATCATTGACTCTCTCAATGCTTGTCTCATAGCCAAGAAGTCAAAGACCAGGGTCATTGCCACCTCGCAGGGTAAGCTGGGCCTCATGGTCCACACCTCAGAGGTGTTGACCCCTATGGAGCTAGACATTGTCAAGGCATGGCTCAAAGAGAAATTCAGAGGAATCACTATGAGCGAAGCATTCCTCCCCAAGTCCAAATCATTTGTGAAAGTCACAGATGTTAGTTACATCACGCCCCGAGGACAGGTCCTCACCGAAGCTGATGTTATCTCCAGTATCTGAAATTCCATCCATTCAGATACCATCCAATTCGCGATACAACCAAGAGTGTGACGCAACTCTAAGCACTCTGACACCTGTACAGTGTGGTTTGAAATCTGGGACTCCAAGGTAGGGTCCAACATTGCAAAGATTGAGGACAAATTCCTCAATATTTATGGAGGACTCCTCCACATCAGGAGGGCCAATGCCAACCCGGGAGTACCATTCTGTGCCAAGTGCTGCAGATGGGGCCACCCTCTTATCCATTGCTGTGCTAGACTATTCACCTGCGCTCACTGCAAGGGTTCCCACTCCACCACCAACCACCATGCCTTTGCCTTCTGCTGCAAGGGTAATGACAAGGTGGACCCGCCCATCATGGCCACCCCCACCGGAGAACCATGCCCCCACAAGGCTATGTGCTCCAACTGTGGCAAGGACCACCTTGCCACTGACCGTAAATGTCAGTTTTGGAAGAAGCGATTTGACCACAACTGGCACACCAACAAAGCACTCAAATTGAGAGCCAACAAAGGAGTCCCACTGCCCCCCTCCTCATTATTCCTGGCTAGTCAAAGCCAGACTAACCCCCCTCAATGAATAACACACCCAATGATCAAGACAGGCCTCCTCGCTCGTTTCTGAGTGAGTTGAAGGTCTGCTCTCACAATGTTGGAAAATCGTATGGAGTGATAGAGACAGTCCTCGTGTGTGGAGGTGACGTCAACCTCCTCCTCATACAAGAACCCCCATGGAGATACCTCCACAATATTCCTTCCCCCGTTTCCAATGACGGTTCCCCCCTTGTGGGAGGCCCAGTCCATCCAGACTGGACCCTCCTCTCATATCTGATTATTGCCAAAGAAGTCCTCCAAGTTGGACACCGGCACCACCCCCAATGGACGGTAAATGTGGAACACCGTACCACTCCCCGAGTTCTTGCCTTCACTCACAAGAGACTCAAGTGCCTCTGACCCTCTGTCAGAAGAGACATTATAGAACATTGAGACCTCCTGTGCATTTCCCTTTGTGCAGGAGGAGAAGAACTGCTGTTGCTAAATGTATACAACAATAGCTGTAACACTGCACTCCACTTCCTTGAGGAGTGCCTCTTCGACCTCCCGCCCTTTTTCTTATTGGGTGGAGACATTAATATTTGATCTGAGTTATGGGACCCTTCCATGGACCAACATCCGGCAAGTGCAGACCATCTCCTCATGATCACCAAAGCCCTCAATTTAGCGAAGTCAATTCCATTGGCGGCCAAACCAACACAATATGCTGCAGACTCCAACCTACCAGACACAGTCATTGACCTGTTGTTTGTATCGGGAATGTTACCGTACATCCCCACCCATGCTATCCAGGAAAACAATCAATACAATTCGGATCACACCCCCCTGTTGATCAAAATTCCTATTCTGCAGATAGATGTTGTCATCGAGAGATTAACAATACCTAAGGGATCGGAGGAGGAAACCAAATTCCTGACAGATATCATGGTAGAAATTAACAACATAAACTGGCCGATGAATAATGCGGACGAGCTGGAGAGAGCTGTTGCCAAATTGGGAGGTTTATTTGACAGGTCCTGGAATCACAATGCAAAGAAGACCAAGATTACCACTAGGTCAAAAACCTGGTGGAACAAAGAATGCTCTAAGGTACTTGCAACACATTGTGCGGACCATAAAAACAAGCGCAAATAGAATGCCTTTTGCAAAACCATGAGGAAAACGAAAAAGGGCATATTTTGACAAGAAGATTCAAGAAATCAACTGACATCCATGAGATCTGATGCTGTGGGTCAAAGCACGCACTCTCCTGGCTACCGAAGCCATTCACCACAATGGTTGACCTTGCCTCACCATGGACAACCTATGGACGGCCCTCGACCAACATTACAACTTGGCTCAGGACAGACCTGTCAACACAGCTGTCCTAAAAGAACTACTACTGCCAATTGGCATGGAGAATAGGACTTGGCTCAATTTCTCTCTACTGGAAATGAGTGAATTGCTCAAGGATACCTCGAATTCTTCCGCCTCTGGCCCTGATCACATCTTCTGGTCCCACCTCAAACAGATCGCCGCCGTCAATACTTGTACCAATCTCTTTCTCAGAATCAGCTGCACATGCCTAACCCTTGGACACTGGCCCTCGCACTTCAAAAAGTCAACGTCGGTGATTATCCCCAAACCCAACAAACCCAACTACTCCACTCCAAAAACATTCAGGCCAATCGTCTTACTCAATATGTTTGGCAAGCTAATAGAGAAGATGCTAGCCAAGTGACTCCAATTCAAGGTGGTGAAATTCAAGGTTCTCCACCCTCACCAACTGGGAGCCATCCGACAATGATCCACTGAGGACATGGGGCTATTCCTAACTCACATTATCTGGGGAGCATGGACGAAGAAAAAGAAAACATTGGTGCTTGCATTCAATGTCACCCAATTCTTCCCCTCCCTCAACCATGACCTCCTTACTGACATACTCAATTGGCAGGGATTTCCTCCTCAAATCGTGGGGTTCTTCAACAATTATCTCAAAGAATGCCGCATTACCTACCGGTGGAATAATGAAAACTCCCCAGAATATGACACAGCAGTTGGAGTAGGCTAAGGCTTAGCCCTTAGTCCCATTCTCTCTGCCCTTTATCTCGCCCCCCTCCTTCGAATATTTGATGTCCGTATGGAGGAACACCGCAACAAATGGGACTTTGACATCCTATCCTTTGTAGATGATGGCACCCTTGTTGTGCAATCCCCATCCCTCAAACGGAACATCAAAATACTCCAACATATGTACTGCGAAATGGAGTGGCTCATGAATGAATTTGGCCTAGTAATTGAACACAGCAAGTCCAAAGTCTTCCACTTTATGCATGCGAGACAGGACTCCAATCCCTCTATCAATTTGGGATCCCCACCATTCACTGGCCATACCCCTCTCAAGCCAAAAGCCCACTGGCAATACCTCGGCTTCTACTTTGACCGGACATTAACCTTCAAGGAGCACATCTGCTACTACTCTGCCAAGATGATATCTTTAATCAAGGCAATGAAAATACTAGGGAACTCCATATGTGGTCTGTCCCCTAGCAACAAAAGACTACTGTACTATTCGTGTGTCATACCAGTGACAACATATGGATACCAACTATGGTTTTATGACAAGTCACAAACAAAAGGGACTTGTGAAATCCTCTGTCGCCATGCCTTTGGGAACCCCTTTGGGGGTAGTGCCTGGTCATTAGTACGGATACACCAAACTCCAGGACACTGGGAAGGTGCGGGTTGATGCAGGAAAACTTGGGTTGATTGGCGCTTGTTCCGCAGATTGCTTAGTAACCCATTCCATGGGTTGCTTATGTGATCCAATGTGAACACCACCCTGGTAGCACCCCCTGCAAGATGGAGATCCCCACTAGTATTAGCACATAGATCCATGCCCAAAGACAAGTTGCCTCCTCTGGGGGTAGGGCATAGCAAAAGCGGCTGCGGGGGAACAGGAAGCTAGTCCAGGGGTCGTGCCTTGGAGGTACGCCTTTGTGGCCTCTGCCTGCCCAACTAGTGGACTGTAGCGGGCTGTTTACTGGGAGCGCACTGAAAAAAGCCACCCAGTTACCAAGAAGGAGCAGCCCAGCTCGAAAGGTCTAGATCCTCTGTCAATGGGTCTCTGCCAACAATGGAGTGTACCCATTTAAGTTGATATCACATAAGTAGTCTGGATTTGGGATGGTAATGTGTGTAGCTTATGGTGAGATCCTGTCTATGCACTATATAGGAAGAGTGCCTCAAGCAAACAGCAGGCCGGTCCTCAGGGATACCATGCTCTCTCAGTAGCAGAGTGTCTGCCCAAGTTAAAGGCTTTACCTCTTAGGAGGGAGGGGCAAAGTCCCCACAACATGGCCAGATGCAACACCAATATGGGAGCCTGGGAACACACTGGGCATTCTACAGGCACATATTGTCTCAAGACCCCCATCTCTGGGCTGCTAGGAGTTTGCCTGCAAGGGACTCTGTGTACAGGCTCAGTCTATTGCGATGAGAGTAAATTGTGCCATCCTCGGGCACGCACCAACCGGTGAGTACCGCTCCCAGTTCCATCCTCTAGAGCCTATTGGCTGTGAGTGTGGGGCTCCTTTGGAGACCTGCACTCATATCTTGTGCTCTTGTCCCTTGTACAAGAGACGCCATGGCCTGCCAGTCTCTATTGACCAGCTGGTTAGTTTTCTTAAGTGCAATCCTTCTGCATTTGCATTTAGGGCCAACACACCACTTATGGGAGTTGGATAACACAGCATGACCCCTGCTAGCTTCCCATGTCTCTGATGTGTGTAGAAGTTAATTGCGAATTGACGCATACTCTCCCTAGGGAGGGAAGGCTAGGGGTTGCTTGCATATTTGATCTAGGATTCACACAGCCAACACCTGCCTCACAGTAGGTCACTTTTTTTTTTTTGAATCATGGCCTAAGGCCGACTTATTACGCAGTGCTCGAACACAGCCTGCAGCCAGAATACAAACGTAGACTAGCGGATATCTATGGAGAAGTAGTAGCTACGCCCTACCAAGCATAAGTACCATTGTCCAAGACCAACGGTAGGAGGAATTGCGTCCTACTCCTGAGCCCTCACAGTAGGTCACTGGCCCCGCAGTTTCAAGGAGTCGCTCTTGGTTATCATTCCGAAACTAGGGAAGCCCTCCTACTCTACCCCCAAGGTGTTCATGCCCATTGTCCTCCTGAACATGCTTGGTAAACTGGTTGAGAAAATACTTTCCAACTGCATCCAGTTTGATGCCATTAAACATGACATCTTTCATCTCCATCAACTTGGAGGCATCTGCCAGTGTTCCACTGAGGATGCTGGGTTGTTCCTTACCCACCTGGTTCATGCTGGGTGGGCTAAAGGTCTCAAGACTAGCATGGTCGCTTTTGACATTGCTCAGTTCTTCCCCTCTCTGAACCATGAGATGCTCATGGCCATTCTCGCCAAGCAGAGGTTCCCACTTAACATGAGGACCTTTTTTGCTTCGTATCTGATGGGCTATTCTACTGTTTATACATGGAATGGCTTCTCTTCTGATTCCCGGGGTACAGATGTAGGCATTGGACAGGGCTCTGCCATGTCTCCCATCCTCTCTGGCCTCTATATTGCACCTCTTATGAAGGTTTTTGACTTACAGATTACTTCCCCTGGGAGTACTCTGTTGTCATATGTCGATGATGGGACTGTTGTTGCCCAGGCTAAGACCTGGGACGAGAACTTGGACACCCTCAAAGGGGTGTACATTATTCTCTTCAACCTCTTCGTAGTGTTTGCACTTGTCATGGAGTATGACAAGTCCGAGCTTTTCCACTTCTCCAGGAAGCCTGGGGATGTCAATCCCCCCCTTGACTTGGGCTTTGGTCCATTCTCCGAGGACACTCCTCTTTGCCCTAAGACCTACTGGAGGTACCTGGGCTTCTACTTTGATCATGCCCTGAACTTTCAGGAGCATGTTTGACACTACTTTACCAAGGCTCTTTCCACTGTTAAAGCAATGGGGATGCTTGGTAACTCCTCCCGTGGTCTGACCCCTAAGCAGAAGCAGCTCCTCTTCAGGTCATGTGTCATGCCTATTGCAACATATGGCTTCCGTCTGTGGTATTTTGACAAGGCTCATTGCAAGGGCCTTCTCAAATCCCTCAATTCTATGCAACACAAGGCTGCATTGTGGATTACTGGTGCATTTCACACCTCCCCCTCTGGTGGCACCAAAGCCCTTGCTAGTCTCATCTCCATCCACCTCCATCTGAAGAAGTTGGCCTCAAGAGCAAACTACTATCTCTCCACCCTCTCCGATACCCATCCTCTTCGATCCCTTCTCGATCGTCTAAATGCCAAGGGTACTTCTCCGCACCCTGTCTCCATCTCCCTCCTGTCTGACTGCCTTGCCGGGCAGGTCAGGGGTTCCCTTATGGAAGTGGTATCCATGCTCCCATCCCTGACTGAACAGTTTGACCCCTGCTCTGCAGTGGCTCAACCTGGTCACCATCTCCTGGACCGCTTTGCAGCCCAGGTATCCTTCCATGACTCTCCTCGTTCTTGTGACAAGAGGGCTGTGCATATTAGGCATCTGAACAGTACTTTGGAATGTGCTAATGCTGACCCTCAGATTCTCACTGTGGCCACAGACACTAGTCTACTGCTGTGGGGAGAGTTCCAGGCAGTTTCTGCTACCCATATCTACTGGTCAGGCCAGTGTGTTTTCCAGACAAGGCATGCGGCTGGTTAAGTGACGGCTCCTGATGCAGAGCTGTATGCTGTCTGGATTGCAGTTGGGAAGGCTACCAGCCTCTCTGACTGAAACTCCATTGTCCTGTTCACCGACTCCCTTGGCTCAGCTAGGAGGGAAAAGAAGAAAGCCACAAACCTCTGTAGAGGTACGTTGGCTGTAGAACTTTGTTCTTACTATCCTTGAGAACAAGGAAGTCCGAACCGTGATAAGAGGAGTCCCAGAAAGCAATCTCCCAGGCCTTCTGAATGGTTGCTACATTGATCTTATGTAGTGAGTCAATGGACATCACTGGACTGCATCCAGGGAAACCTGAAGATCGGTGGCAAATAAATGCCACCTGTCTGAGATCAGACTTGTGGTTCCCCCATGCATACTGCATAGAGCACCCAACCAAATAAGAGGCAAAGAATCTACCCACACAGGGGTCAAATCCTTGCTTCCATAGGATTGCCAACAACATATTGTGGTTGAGTGAAGGAAAGAACTGAGTGATGTCAAAAGTGACAATGCTAGTCTTGAGGCCCTTGGCCCACCCCACACAAACGATGTGGGTTAAAAGCATCCCAGTATCATCAGTAGACCTCTGACGGATACCACCAAGCTGATTTGGATGAAAAACTCCATGCTTGATAGAGTCAAACTGGAGGCGATTCAAGATCATTTTCTCGATAAGCTTGCCAAAAGTGTTTAGGAGCACAATGGGCCTAAACACCTTAGGCATCAAGTAGGACAGCTTGTCCAGCTTCAGTATGATAACCAACAAGCTTTCCTTGAAGTGAGACAGCCAATGGCCTACACACATGCAGGCATTAGCTATCCCAATGAATAGCCAAAGGACATCAGGGTCCTCGGTGATTTCTTTGAGGTGGGTCCATGTTACATGGTCCAGTCCTGGGGCAGACACACCCAAGCAAGTGCTCAGGGCATCCATCAGCTCTAAGGCTGAGAAATGAACCCACTCCCTAGCCAGAAGACTTGGCAGTGGATCAAGAACAGAAATATCTACAGCTCAGCCAGAAGCCAAGTTGTAGGTATTGTGAAGTGCATCCCAGAGATCTGGGAGCATGTGATATGGCTCTCTATTGTACTGGATAGCCTCGCAGGATGGAAGCTTCCGCTTCTGGACCTATTCCATAAGGTCCCATGGTCACTTGTTAGAAGAAGCAATCTCCTCAATATGAGCATCAAAGAAGTTGCATTTAGCGTGCTTCTTAGCACATCTAAAGTTAGAGTAGTCATTGTGAGAATGAGTCTCACGATACCTCCTGAAGGTTTTGTGACATTCCTGGTTCCACCAGGACTTAGAGTGGCAAGTGATCATGATATCCACTGCATGGGCTTCCCAAGCAGTGGAAAAGGCCTCTACCATGGCATGAACCACAGCTTCAATCTCATCAGTAGTGGTAGGTTCTGGAAGCCTAGCAACTTCTCGGAGATAATATCAGTGAAGAAGAGCACTACCTCTTTGCCACCATTATGTGGCAGGGTTTTCCTGTAAGTCTCCACAATTGTGGGTGTGACTGGAAGCACCAGAACCAGTGGAATGTGGTCTGATGGACCCCTAAGGGAGTAATCTAACCTAGGTCTATGGGAAATAGACAGGTCTGATGGAACAAATGCGAGATCAATGACCAAAGGTCAAAGATTCTTGTTGTATGGAATATGAGTAGGGCCAGGCTTGACTGGAAGGGCAAGGTCTAGACCAATGTCAGTCCTGATGGAGATCAGAGACTGCAAAGTACCCGAGTAGGAGCCATAGTTAGGGTCCCAAAGCTCAGAATAGCAATTGAAATTGCTGTCCATATAGATGTGTCTGGGCAAAGTAGCAGATCAGTCTACAAGGAACCGAATTGCTGTGTGCTCTGAATCAGAGTAAACATTCATGAGATTCAGGGTCTCACCCCCCAAAAAGAGAGAGAGAACCATGATGTCACAGTGATTAATGAGATCTGTCCGATAGGATAGTCTCAGAGAAGCCAACCAGTTATAGACAAATGTCATAACCCATGGGTCAGAGCCAGGCTCTGGGGCCCGAACCATGCACAGCCACTCGGGGTGCTTGGGGGCACCAATAACGTCGTCCCCCTCAACAGAAGTTGTGGAGGGAGTGGATCTGATGAACCACCAGGGAGGTTCTTGAAAGAAGAGGATGTCAAAGTAATCTTTGAGATCCTCAAGTAGAGTATCCACTAAATCATAATTCTTATTACAATTCTGTTGATATAGATGGATATTTCGTAGTTCTAAAGGTCACCTATTCATTGGCAAGCTGTAGAGTATGAGGGTTGGTGAGGGGAGATTGCCATCAAAGATAGTTGTTACTCACCTTGCAATAGAACTTCTTGATTTTCTTGGGTTCAAACCGAGCATCAAAAAATTTACACTTCTTCGAGGTCATATAGTGCGGACCTCGGTAGTTGAGACAACACAGTGTATGAGGACAGAGCTCATCTGCCAGTGTGGGGGGAATGGGGGGCTGCATACTGGAGTTACCCTTGCAGCAACCACAGAGAGTTTGGTAATGTTCCTCCCAATGAGGACCACCACAGGTCGGGCACTTCAAGGCCTGTGCCTTGCAGAATTGAATGGGGTGACCCCAGTGGAAGCATCACTTACACAGAGACATCCCTGGAGAGGCTGCAGATGGCCTGATAGGACAGGCATATCCACCAATATGAAGCAACTTCCAGAGGAGGAGGTTCACCCATTGACCCTTCTGAGAGTCATGGATATTGAAGTACACTGTGGTATTATTGGATGCCTCAGAATTCCTCATGATATGGGGGGGTCTCATTAATGTGAACAGGTCAGAAAACGCAGTGTGTTTCATGATCTGTTTGATCTTGAAAGAGGACCAGCAAGTCTTGCCAATCCTGAAGTAGGGAACATTGATGACCTTGAGATAGGACTTCGACTGAGGAAAGCCCACTATAAAAACAGTTCTCTGAGGGATGGCCTTCAAAATCCACGTCTTGGTAACCTCAAGGTTGGCAGGGGTGGGGACAGCATTAGTATGTAGAGCAAAACCCCCATACTTGGCAGAAGTAGACTCTGCTCAAATATGAAGGTGTGAATCCACGAATCCATGGTTAACCATGGTCTCGAGGTGGAAAGAGGAGATTTTGGGGGTAGCCTCAAAGTCAACAATGATCTGGTGCCATGTGGGGGGCAGTGGTGGTCATCCTAGGCCTCTTCTTAGAGGCTTTGGACTTAGGAGGAGAGGCTTGCTTGCCTATGGCGAGAATCCTATCTGGAGGAAGTGAGGGGAACATTTGTGCAAGTTGCACAACAGTCCCTGATGCCATAATAGCCTTTCCCTTCCCTTTTGGTTGGGGAGTAGGCTCCTTGGCCACTGCAAAGAACGTTCTCTTGTTCCCTGCTTTGGTAGCTGGAGTAGATGGGGTGGGAGGAGCCACTAGCTTGCACTGGTAGGTCCCCTTGCCTGTAAGAGGAGATAGTCCCACCCTAGTGGGGTGAGGACCACTCAAAGTTCCCTCTGGACCAGACATCGGAATGTCTGGATCCTAGGGGAGAGGCCCAGCCACAGGGGGCTAGGGGACAGCTCAAGTCCTTGGTACTGGAGGAGTACGAGGGGCAGGAGAAGGAACAATGGGAGTGGTGGGGGCCAATCCCATAGACATGCTCAGGATGGTACCAATGGTAGGCATCCTGAAGCCAAGTTCAACAGTGGACCACCCACTGTCATTGATAGCCTTACACAGTCGAATGATCGACCATACAAGGGGGTAGACTGAGTTACTCAGGAGAGTCACCCAGTCAATGTTCTCCACCATCTTGTTGAGAAAGGTCGAGATAAGGTCCAGCGAGTCTGAGGCCACTTTGAGGTCCCCTGCAACACTTTCAACAGTGTTGAGAAGATGGCAGGAGTATGGGAATGAAAAGCTGGAGGAAGAAGGCACAGGACTAGGTGCACTGGGGGTGGGACCCCAAGAGAGAGTTCTGGGATCTTTGTCAAACCCAGCAAACTCATCAAAATCCTCCACAGCAGGCCCAGGCAATGGCAAGGTGGTGCGTGAAGGGGTGTATGAACTCCTCCTTCTGGTAGGAGTTCTGAGAATGTCTAGGGGTCCTCTAGTATGACTAGAATTGCATGGATGGTGGATAGGTCCTGGTGAGGAGGACCGGATGGTGTTGAGGGTGTTGGGGGACTTGGGGACATGGCATCCAGTCCCCCTGCCAAATAGGGGTTGCAATGACATGTAGGAAGGCCACAGGTGTGTTCCTAGGGGGCTAGGACACCAAAACAAGCGAGAACAATGACTTAGACAATGAGGACAATTGTTTACACTTGTTTACTGGTGGAAGTACCAAATCAAGAAGCATTGTGAGAAATGAGATACACCATCTTCATGAAGTCAGCAACAATCTCGAGCAACCATTAGATTACATTGGCATCCTCTCTAGCATTAATGTTAATGCCTAGGATAGAGAGAGGGGTAGCAGTACTCCTCTTAATCATTCTGCTCCATGTCCTCCAGAGAAGCAGGGGGTAGGGAGGATGGGAGGAGGGATGAAGCTCTAGCTTCTGTGCCAGGAGCTGGGAGAGGTTGAAAGGGGGTTGGGGACCTATGTCACAATGGAGTGCATCCCTTCTGCTGAAGAAGAACTGCAGGGGCATAGGTATCCCTGGCACTGCTGCTGTAGGGGAGAATACCCAGAGAATAAGAGCCTGGGGTAGACTTTTTTTTTTAATTTTTAAATCATGGCCTAAGGCCAATTTATAATGCAGTGCTCAAACACAGCCCATGGCTGGAATACAAATAAGTAAACTAGTGGGTATCTACAGAGAAAGTGGTAACTACGCCCTACCAAGCATAAGTACCATTGCCCAAGACCAACAGTAGGAGAAATCACATCCTACTCCCGAGTCCAAAGGACAAGGGAAGTGGACACCAGAGGAGGCAAGCAGGTAGGGAGGTCCCCCAACCAGCAATCCAGTCCGAAGACTAGGCCTGGTCAGTAGGTGTTGGTTCACTGTAAATGCCCAGCAGTGGAGATGTACCCAGTTACTAGTCCAGCTAGACCTCAACTCCCTTTTACTAAGACCCAATCCTCCGGCCACAGTCACCCTTGCCAGAGTAATCAACTGCACCATTTGTGTAGCTGAAGGGTCCAGGTCTGTTCATTGGTCATCAAAAACAGTTGCCAAGTCTTCACCAGGGGCCTCTGGTACTGGACAATAACCCACCTACCCTGAGCCAGTTATCCAATTCCCTGAGGAATGGATGGGAAGGCAAATGCCTGAGGGTTTGTCTTCAAGAACTTGACAAGGGCACCCGGCATAGCAGGGTACCCCCTGGAGGAATCAAACCAACTGCAGTTGGTAAGAATATGCATGCAAGACTCGAAAGGAGCCCTATATGGACACCAGAATGGTTCCTCCTGGAAGAACTGAGACCTATAGGCCCCGATAGGCACATGGTTGAGTATAACTCTACACATGTGGGCAGACAGCGAGTTGGACTCTGCTACAGCAGAAGGCAGCCATGAACCTCCATTGAGGTAGGTGGGCTGGAGGGACTTACTATTGTGCCCTTTGAGAGCCATAAACTGGCTACTCAAGTAAGTAGGATCCTGGAATCAAGTGATCCAGGAATCCTGGCAGGACTTGACGACCTTCTAACGAAGGGAGTCGAGAGAGGTTTGTGGATAGGAACCCACAGAGACCTGAAGTTTGGTACAATACTGGTGTACAGTACCATGAATGGCCCACTTCTCCAAAGAGTAGGTGTGCCAGATGTAAAGGGAGTAGTCGGCCTAATGGTCGAGTGGTTTGGTTGTAGGCTTAATTCCTACCAGGCTGCTTGGCTAGAAGGTCCTGGGTTCGAAACCTGTGGAGGGGGATTTATTCTCAACTGTGGGAAGTACCAGTGTGCGAGGCGTAGTTGCTTAGCAATATTCCTGGGTGACACCAGATTAGGTTATGTGGTCCTATTTGGTATTGTTTGGTGCTGTCACAGGCTAGCGTGGGAGTTGTCACACCTAGCCACATAGCAAGTCACATAGTGACGTCACACTGTCACGGTGTGACCTAGCTATATGCATCACCCAAGTCCAATATTGGCCAAAGGTGGTGCCCTAATGCCAGGGCCTAACTTGGGAGGATTACCTAAGCCACTACTGGAGATAGGGCATTATAAGAAGGGGAATGTCGTGATAACAGTCCAACTTGGGGCGTGCTGAAAAAAGCCGCCGAGATAAGATACCCTTCCCGGTCTGCTTCAGCATAGTTCCAGTAGTTAGTAGACATAACCCAATCTCCAGATTGAGGATGCTGACTAAGTTGGCTTAAAATAACCTCAGGACCAATCTGGTAGTGGTGTCTGCAAGGTGTAGATCTCAGACAGTTAAGCACGGGGATCCGGGCTGTAAGGCATACTGAACCGGCTGCTGAGGAATGGGAAGCAACTCCGGGGTAGCGCCTGGGTGAAGTTGTGGGCTGTAGCAGGTGATGTACCGGGGTATGCTGAAAAAAGCCGCTGGTTATCACAGAATGCTCACCTGGCTCGAGAGGACTAAATCCTACATCAGTTGGCCTGGTACAGAAAAAATAGCTAGGTTCTAGCTCAAGTTGATTCCACGTCGCCATTGGCTAAGGCTGGTGGTAAGAGACCCCTCAAGGGGCTCCGTAGACGGGAGAGCTCCGGTGGAAGTCCGGCGAAGACTCTCAGAGTTTTATGACTGGAATTGTCCCCTTCAGCGACTAGGTGTGGTGAAGATGCCGATAGCCACACGAATAGTGCAGCCGATTACTCTGGCAAGGGTGACTGTGGCCGGGGGGATGACTCTCAGTAAGAAGGACTCTGGGGGCCAGTAGCTAGACCGGTAACTGGGGGTTTCTGTGCCGGGCATTTGCGGTGAATTAACACTTACTGATTGGGCCTGGTCTTCGGACTGGGTCGCTGGTTGGGGGACCTCCCTGCCCACTTGCCTCCTCTGGCATCCACTCCCCTCGCCCTTTGGGCTCAGGAGTAGGACGCAATTCCTCCTACTGTTGGTCTCGGGCAACAGTACTTCTGCTTGGTAGGGTGTAGTTACCACTTCTCCGTAGATACCCACTAGAGTACTCATTTGTATTCCGGCCGCAGGCTGTGTTTGAGCGCCGCGTAATAAATCGGCCTTAGGCCATGATTCAAAAAAAAAAAAAAAGATGTAAAGGGAGTGTTTGGGGTGACCCCCAAACCACTCTATGAGAGCGCTACACACAGCAAGCGAGTGAGCCTGGCCAGAGTGAACGGAGGGGTCCACTACTCTCCTGGCTGAACCAAGGAAGTCACAGTCAGGGAGGCTGGTAGCTTTCCCAATTGCAATCTGGATAGCATACAGCTCCGTATCAGGAGCTGTCACTTGACCGGCTCCATGTCTTGTCTGGAAGATACACTGGCCTGACCGGTAGATCTGGGCAGCAGAAACTGCCTGGAATTCCCCCCGCAGTGGCAGACTTGCATCCGTTGCCATAGTGAGAACTCAAGGATTGGCACTAGCACATTCCAAAGTGCTATTCAGATACCTTATATGCATGGCCCTCTCATCACGAGAATAAGGAGAGTCATGGAAGGATACCTGGGCCGCAAAGCAGTCCAGGAGATGGTGACTAGGTTGAGCCACTGCAGAGTAGGGATCAAACTGTTCAGTAAGGGATGGGAGCACAGAGACAGCTTCCATAAGGGAGCCCCTGACCTGCCTAGTAAGGTGGTTGGTCAGAAGGGAGACAGAAAGAGGGTGTGGGGGGGCACCCTTGGCATTCGGACAATCAAGGAGGGATCAAAGAGAGTGGGTATCAGAGAGCCATCAATCTGTGCATATAGGCATCAGTCAGATAAACAGTGGGGATATACCTACCTTTAATCGCCTTTACCAAGGGTGCACTACCCATTGACCAAGTAACGTTGCCATACGGACCACCCCCCTACAGCCAGCAAAGGCTCAGAAAAGACCCAGGCCCATGAGAGAGAGCCCAGGAGATGAAAGGTGCGATGGGGAAAGGAAGTAGAAAAAGTGATGGTGGTGGTAACAAGTCAAGGAGTGATGTCTCTACCACTTGTGTATAGTACCTATTGCTACATACGGGTTTCAACTTTGGTTTTATGAGGGTGCCCGTAACAAGGCCCTTCTGAAACAGCTTAACACTATGCAGTGTATGCATTGTGGATCACTGGAGCATTTCGCACCAGCCCCACCAGAGGAGCTGAGGCCTTGGCTGGCCTCATCCCCATCCATCTCCATCTCAAGAAGCTGGCTACCCATGCCATCCATAGGATAGCCACACTTTCTGAGAACCACCCTGTTTGTTCTGTTATGGGATGTCAGTATATAGGGGGTTGTGTTCCACACCCCAGATCGATTGCTCTCATGACTCCCACTCAGGTGGTCAAGGTCAAGGGGCCAGTCACAGAGGCAAACTCTTGTTTGCCAGACTTAATGAAGACATTCGAGCTGTTTGTGCTTGAAGCATCCCCAGGTTCTTGTCTCCTAGACTGCTACATGGCCCAGGTGACTTATAAAATGTACAACACCTTTCTCAGTGGAAACCCTGTGGGTTGTCAAGTGGATTTGCACAATGATACTCTTTGTGAGTATCGTGAGGATAGACAGGTTGTCTATGCAGTGACGGATGCAAGTCTGCCACTGATTGGAGACTACCAGGCAGTTTTGGCTGCCCATATTTACAGGGGGATGCAGTTGCTTCATGCATTGTGTTACCCAGCTGGCAAAGTCATAGCCCCAGATGCTGAACTTTTTGCCATATGTATGGCCTTGGGAACTACTGTGGCAGTTTCTGAAGCTGTACACATTGTAGTCTTTATGGACTTGATTGGTTCTGCCAAGCAAGCTCTTGACCTGTCTGTACATTCTGGTCAGGGATATTCCCTGGCTGTTTGTTGTCTTTTGCTAGAATGGTTCAGAGATCATCCTGACCATTCCCTCACATTCTGGTCCATTCTGTCCTTGGCAAAATGGTCCATTCATCAGGAGGTACATTTATATGCCACTGATATTCAGGTCACTGCTGGATGTAGTCCAGTGATGTCTATTGATTTGCTATGTAAACTCAATGTAGCAACTGTTTAGAAGGCCTAGAGGGTTACTTTCCAGAACTCCTCCTATCGTGGTTCTAACTTCCTTGTTCTCAAGGATAGTAAGAACAAAGTTCTACAGCCAACATACCTCCATGGGGGTTCTTGGTGAGCTTCTTGATTTGGTACTTCCACCAGTTTTTTTTTTTTTTTTTAAATCATTATGTTTAAGGTGATATGCAATTGCAGTCCACCTGTATCTACTATGACATGTACATACAATAGAGGGTAATCAAAGATAGGCTCTTCCCTGGCCAAAATAGACCACTGACAGGTGGTCTGGGTGAATGGTTGTGGAAACATGCATGAATACATGAGTCCTAGACCAAAATAATAAGCGATCCCTAGCCTCCCCTCCCTAGGGAGAGTATCATCAATTTGCAATTAACTCCTACACACACCAGAGATGTGGGGAGCTAGCAGGGGCTGCGCTATATTATCCAACACCTGCAAGCGGTCTGTTGGACTTGAATGCAAATACAACAGAGTTGCATCCAAGAAAAGCTACCAGCTGGTCAATAGAGACTGGCAAGCCACAATGTCTCTTGTACAATGGACAAGAGCACAAGATATGAGTGCGGGTCTCCAATGGAGCCCCACACTTGCAGCCAACAGGCTCTAGCAGATGAAACTGGGAGCAATACTTGCCAGTTGGTGCATGCCCAAGGATGGCATGATTTGCTCCCATCGCAATAGACTGAGAGGAAAAGGAAGGAAGCCACAAACCTCCATGGAGGTACATCAGCTGTAAGACTTTGTTCTTACTATCCTTGAGGACAAGGAAGTTTGAACTATGATAAGAGGAGTCCTGGAAGGTAACCCTCCAGGCCTTCTGAACTGTTGCTACATTGAGCCTATGTAGCGAGTCGATAGACATTGCTGGACTATGTCCAGTGGCAACCTGAAGGTCAGTGGCAAATAAATGCACATCCTGATGAATGGACCATTTTGCCAAAGATGGAATGGACCAGAAAGTGAGGGAATGGTCAGGACAATCCCTGAACCATTCTAACAAGAGACAACAAACAGCCAGGGAATGTCCCTGACCAGAATGTACAGACAGGTCAAGAGCTTGTTTGGCAGAACCAATCAAGTCCATAAATACTGTGATGTGTACAGCCTCAGAAACTGCTGCAGCAGTTCCCAAAGCCATATGAAGGGCAAACAGTTCAGTATCTAGGGCTGTGACTTTGCCAGCTGGGTGACATGATGCATGAAGCAAACATATCCCTCTGTAAATGTGGGCAGCTGAAACCACCTGGTAGTCTCCAATCAGTGGCAAACTTGCATCCATTGCTGCATAGACAACCTGTCTATCCTCACAATACTCACGAAGAGTATCATTGTGCAAATCCACTTGACAACCCACAGGGTTTCCACTGAGCAAGGTGTTGTACATTTTATAGGTCACCTGGGCCATGTAGCAGTCTGACAAGAACCTGGGGATGCTTCAAGCACAAACAGCTCGAATGTCTTCATTAAGTCTGGCAAACAAGAGTTTGCCTCTGTGACTGGCCCCTTGACCTTGACCACCTGAGTGGGAGTCATGAGAGCGATCAATCTGGGGTATGGAACACAACCCCTTGTATACTGACATCCCATAACAGAACAAACAGGGTGGTTCTCAGAAAGTGTGGCTACCCTATGGATGGCATGGGTAGCCAGTTTCTTAAGATGAAGATAGATGGGGATGAGGCCAGCCAAGGCTTCAGCTCCTCTGGTAGGACTGGTGCAGAATGCACCAGTAATCCACAATGCAGCTTTATGCTGTATAGTGTTGAGTTGTTTCAGAAGGGCCTTATTATGGGCACCTTCATAAAACTAAAGTTGAAACCTGTACGTAGTGATAGGCACTACACACAAGCGGTAGAAAGTCCTCTTCTAAGCAGGAAGAAGGCCTTGCAATGAGTTACCAAGCATGCCCATGGCCTTGACCGTGGACAGAGACTTAGTAGCGTAATGTCGAATATGCTCTTTGAAAGTAAGAGCTCAATCGAAGAAAAAACCCAAGTACCTCCAATGGGTCTTAGAGCATAATGGACTATCACTGGTATGGGGAGCATACTCCAAATCTAGTGGTGGGTTGTCATCTCCCCATTTACGGGAGAAATGAAATACTTCAGACTTGTTGTGTTCGATGGCAAGTCCAAATGAGGTGGTCAAGTAATAAATAATCTGGTATGCCTACTGGAGGCATATCAAATTAGGCTCCTAGGTTTTAGCCTGGGTGATGGCAAGGCCATTGTTGACATATGAGAGCAAAGTACTCCCAAGCGCGATCACCTCCCTGTCATAAAGTTTCATGAAGGGGGCAAGATAAAGACCAGAGAGGACAGGAGAGAGCAATGAGCCCTGTCCTACCCTTATGTCTGCCTGTCTGAGATCAGACTTGTTTTTTTTTTTTTTTTTTTTTTTTAAATCAACAATTTATATAGCAGTGCTCAAATGCAGTCCGCATGTACATACATACAAAGGTAGAACGTACAGAATGTTCGGAGAAGGGAAAGTAAACTACAAGTAAACTAACCCCACAAGACTCGTTGACATCTAGCACGTACACTAGAGAGATGTTTGGTACCTACGATGTTCAGCGAAAAGAGAGAAGAGAGGGAATTTGGGAAGAGAGAGAGTGAGAGAGAGAGATTGATAGAAGGAAAACTATCTACTCACAATCACAAAGGGGGAACATCAAACGGTACATAGCGTGTGGGCAGGTATTTACCCAGGCACCACGGGAGAGATGGAAGTTGAATGAAAACTACATAAAATAGTAGATGAGCGAGGAGAGGGGAGGTAGAGAAATGAATTGGAAATCCATAACCGGGAGAGCAAAAGAAAAAAGAGAAAAGAAAAGGATCCTATGCAGGCGCAGACCCAAACCTCCTTTGGACTTGATGACAATGTAACGGTGGGATTGAACCGGCACGGATACGAGGGCGGTCAGGTTCTGGGGGGAAGCTGAACACGGAGGGGTTGTAATGCAAGAAGTTGACGAATGTCTTGATCGTGTCGACGCCGAAGTGGTGATCAAAGTTGTTACAATGATACAGGATATGTGACCGCGTTTGCACCATTTGACTGTTGCAGTGGTGGCACGAAAGGTCCTCGTTAGGAAAGAATCGTAGTCGATATTCTCTAATCGGGGCGTGGCATAGTATGGCGCAACAAGCTCTTGCGAAGAGCTAGGGCTGGTATCCGCATTCTCGTATCCATGGACCGGACTTGATGTGCAACGGTAAGGTGGAGGCTCCGTTCGCTCACACCGGGAGGTGGAGGAAGGAGCTACCGCTATAAGTCTTGAACCCAAACATGGCCTGCCATGTGTGAATGGCGCGTTTGGCGGACTTCTTGTGAAGGTAGTCAATCGAGTTAGGTACTCGGTGATTTCGACCCCGGTTAGGCCAGGCGACCATTTGGATCCAGTCATGCATGGCTTTTTGTATTCCGTACTTGCATTTCGACGGCGTGTGATAAAACAAAAGGCGGTGTTGGTCTGAACCAAGCCAGGAGCGCCTTCGAGGTGAGGATGGACTGTCATTGGCAGGAATGCGGTGAACAGTTGAGTAGGAGCCAGGAGGCCACGATGGAGTCGGTGAACACATGAATATGCTCAACCTGGTCGTAATTGGCAGTAGCGAGCACCTTGGTAATACCTAAGTACTACGCTACCAGTTCTGTGTCTGTCGACGTGGTTCCTCTGAGCCTTTTCATAATAGAGCTCCCGCCATCAAGATGTCAAATGGTAGCTGCCGCCATGAACTGGCTGGCGAGCGGGTTGGGATTGGGGTGGACTGAGCCGTCCGTGCCAATCATGATGGATTTTGCGTCTGTCGTCGCGTTCGTTGTTACATCATCCCAAAGCGTCTTCGAGAGGTGAGGGTTGTCCCGGTTGAATCCTATAAAAGTTACATTAGTAGAAAAACAGTCAAGTAACCTATGTCCGGGCCAGAGAGATTTAGAAACGGAATTGAAATGTTCTATATATCGAGTCTCACGGGTGGGGCGCGAAAAGTCCATCACAGCTCCTAATGTCTTCTTCTTCTGAACTTCTGTGAAATTCTTGATGTGAAGTCGGTGGGGGGAAGAGTGGTATTCCTTGGTTAATCTTGCCAAAGCATGTTCATTGTCCAACATATGAAGCCTCGATGATTGTCATTCGGCCAACTTTTGGAGATGAAGTTTGATGGGCATGAGCTCCGCAAGGGACTCTACACCACCAGTGGGAGAAGTCCGGAAGGCCCCGGTGATCCAGAGCGCCGCCCTTCTTTGCATTTTGTTGAGGATTTCACAAGTTCCCTTGGTGCGGGATCTATCATGGAACCAGAGTCGATATCCATATGTCGCAACCGGTATGACACACGAACGGTAGAGTAGCCTCTTATTGCTGAGGGACAGACCCCGGACGGAGTTCCCCAATATCTTCATCGCCTTGATCATGGATATTGCCTTGGCGGAATAGAATCGAATGTGTTCTTTGAAGGTCAACGTCTGGTCAAAGTAGAAGCCGAGGTACCGCCAATGGGTCTTCAGTTTGAGGGGGTTGCGACCCGTGAACGGTGGGGATCCCAAGTCAATTGAGGGATTTGAGTCCTGTCTTGCACGCGTGAAGTGAAAGATCTCGGACTTGCCATGTTCAATTTCCAGGCCGAATTTGTTCATGAGCTGCTCCATTTCGCAGTACATGTGTTGAAGGATTTCCACGTTCTTCTCCAGAGATGGGGATTGTGCGATTAAAGTGCCGTCATCAACAAACAACAGGACATCAAAGTCCCACTTGTCACGGTGTTCCTCCATACGGGTTTCAAAGACGTGTAAGAGGGGGGCGAGGAATAGAGCTGAGAGAATAGGGCTAAGGGCCGAGCCCTGTCCTACTCCTACTGCTGCATCATATTCCAGGGAAGTCTCGTTGTTCCACCGGTAAGTAGTGCGGCGATCTTTGAGGTAGTTGTTAAAGAACGCGGCGACCTGGGGGGGAAATCCTTGTCGTCGTAGAATTTCGATAAGGAGATCATGGTTGAGGGAGGGGAAAAATTGGGCCACATCGAATGCAAGCACCGACATCTTCTTCTTCTTTGTCCAAGCTCCCCCGATAATGTGTGTTAGGAAGAGACCCGCGTCTTCGGTGGACCGTTGATGTATTGCTCCCAATTGGTGCGGATGGAGGACCTTGAATTTAATGGCCTCAAATTGGAGTCGTTTGGCGAGCATTTTCTCTATTAGTTTGCCGAACATGTTTAGAAGGACGATCGGACGGAATACCTTCGGAGTGGAATAGTCGGGTTTATTGGGTTTCGGAATAATCACCGACATTGACTTCTTGAAGTGGGTAGGCCAGTGCCCGATGTTCAGACACGCACTACTGATTTTGAGGAATATGTTGGCGCAAGTTTCATCAGCGATGATCTGTTTGAGATGGGACCAGGAGACATGGTCGGGACTGGGGGAAGAAGAATTCGAGGTGTTCTTGAGCGACTCCATCATCTCAAGGAGAGAGAAGTCTACCCAAGTCCTATTCTCCGTTCCGTTCGGAGGAGGGAGCTCATCTAGGACTGCCACATTCGTTGGTCTATTGCGGGCAGCATTGTAGTGTTGGTCGAGAGCCGTCCACAGATTATCTAATGTGAGACAAGGTCAGCCGTTGTGACGCATGGCTTCCGTAGCCGGGAGTGCGCGATCCTTGACCCATGGCATGAGATCCCACAGGCGTTTTCGGTCGACGGAGATTTCTTGTATCTTCTTGTCGAAGTAGGCTCTTTTTGCCTTCCTCGTGGTCTTGCGAAAAGTGTTCCATTTGCGCTTGTTCTTGCGGTCCGTGCAATGTGTAGCGAGTGCGGCCGAGCACTCCTCGTTCCACCAGGTCTTGGATCTAGTGGTGATCTTGGTCTTCTTTGCATTTTGAGTCCACAATCTGTCAAACAAATCTCCCAATTCGGCAACAGCTCTCTCCAGCTTGTCTGCGTCATTCATCAGCCAGTTCTTGTTCTTGATTCCCTCTACAATGTCCATCAGGAACCTGGTCTCCTCTTCCGAATCTTTGAGGATGGTCAATCTTTCGACAACGACATCCATCTGTGGAATAGGTACCCTGATTAGCAGGGGGGCATGGTCCGAGTTGTACCGATTGCCGTCTTGGATAACGTGGGAGGGAATGTGTGGAAGCATTCCCGAAACGAAGATCAGGTCAATGACCATGTTTGGTAAGTTGGGGTCCGAGGCATATCGGGTCGGTTTAGTCTCAGACGGAATTGTCCTCACTAGATTGAGGGCTTCGGTGACCATAAGAAGTCGGTCCGTACTCGCCGGGTGTTGATCCATTGAGGGGTCCCAAAATTCCGATCTGATGTTTATGTCTCCTCCCAAAAGGAGAAAGGGCAGGAGGTCAAAGAGTCGCTCCTCAAGGAAGTGGAGCGCAGTGTTACAGCTGTCGTTATAGACGTTTAACAACAGTAGTTCTTCTCCTCCTGCGTATAGAGATATGCACAGGAGGTCTCGATGGTCGATTACATCTCTTCAAATGGAGGGTCGGAGTCGTTTCAGCCTTTTGTGAGCAAAGGTGAGGACTCGCAGAGTGGTACGGTATTCCATGTTGACCGTACGTTGAGGGTATCGTTGGCATCCCACTTGTAGAACTTCTTCGGCGATAAATGGATAAGAGAGGAGCATCCAATCCGGATGAACTGGACCTCCTATGAGGGCCGCTCTGTCGTTAGAGACAGATGAGGGGATGTCTCGGAGGTATCTCCAAGGGGGTTCTTGTATGAGGAGGAGGTCGACATCACCTCTACGCGCGAGGACTGTCTCCATCACTCCATACGATCTTCCTATGTTGTGAGAGCAGACTTTCAGCTCGTTCAGGAGTGAACGAGGAGGCCTGTCTTGTTCATCGGGGACGTTATTCATTAAGGGGGGGTTGTCTGGCTTTGACTAGCCCGGGATGGTGAGGAGGTGGGTGACGGAACTCCTTTGTTCACTCGACGTTCGAGCGCTTTGTTTGCATGCCAGTCATGGTTAAATTGCTTTCTCCAAAACTGACATTTTTGGTCAGTAGTGAGGTGGTCCTTGCCATAGTTGGAGCACGTCGCCTTGTGGGGGCATGGTTCTCTGAGGGGGGTAGCCACGATAGGTGGAGTGGCTTTATCATTGCCCTTGCAACAGTGGGCGAATGATCAGTGGTTGGTGGTGGCATGCGGCCCTTTGCAGTGTGCGCATGTGAAGAGTCTTGCTCGGCAACGGACGAGGGGGTGGCCCCATCTGCAACACTTGGAGCAGAACGGGACTCCCGGGTTGGCTGTGACCCTCCTGATGTGGAAGAGCCCTCCATAGATGTTGAGGAACTTGTCCTCGATTTTCGCAATGTTGGTCCCCGCTTTCGAGTCCCAGATTTCAAACCACACCATACAGGTGTCATATACGTGGTTGTGACGTGAATTGGATGGCGTCAGAGTGGATTGAACTCCGAACGCTGGAGACCACATCGGCCTCAGTGAGGATCTGTCCTCGGGGCATGATATAACTTACATCCGTGACTTTCACGAACGACTTGGACTTGGGGAGGGTAGCATCACCCGTAGTGATCCCTCCGAACTTCTCCTTGAGCCATGCTTTGACTACGTCAAGCTCTGTGGGGGTTAAGACCTCCGAGGTGTGGACCATAAGGCCCAGCTTACCCTGTGAGGCGGCAATAACCCTCATCTTGGACTTCTCCGCAATCAGGCATGCATTGAGAGAATCAATTATGGCCCCAAAGTTGGTGACGGAGGGACCGGTGAGAAGAGGAATGATCACCTGTTTTCGCGAGGGACCATTGAGGGTAGAGTGAACAGTACCGGCTTTTTTTACTGGCTTCTTATTCGCAGGGGAGGTGGAGGGTGAGTAAGCAGCGTCATACATTGCCACAATCTTCTCATTGGTGAGTTCGGGGAATTTGCTTGCAAACTCTAAAAGTTTGAGTGGATTCCGAGCGTTGGTGGAGGGGGCGGCATTGGAGGGGGATTTCTTAGCTGCCATTGCAGCATAGGAGGATTTCGCTCCTTCCTGGGGGTTGGTTCCCTTACCGTTGGGCGTGGGAGCCGGAGTTTTGATGGCCTTGGCAGGCGCGGTGGTGGGGGCGGCCGTGGTAGGTGCAACGGGAGTCGTCTTCTTTGGCCCGGGGTTTCCTAGAGCCGGATTTCTCGGTTTCCTGGCTCACTTCTTCTTTCCGTGAGCTATGGTCTTGAACTCCGCCTCGGAGATCATTTGAACGTCATCGTCGGAGATACCCAAACGAGTGATGTCATTGCCACCAGTGATGCCCGGAGTGACAATGTGTTCAATGACTTCCATGTGGACATCGTCAGGTTTGTGCGTGAGGCCATTGGAGGCCACACGGGGGGGGTGTGCAATGTCCAGCTGAGGGGAACCCTCAGTGTGGACGGCGTACTTACCGAAATTCTTCCCCAACCGAAGTAGGTGTGGTCGGCCTACTGCTTTGGACTGACGGAGGAACAGTGTTGCTATAGGCTTGGTCCGTGAGTACGAACGGCCTAGTCATAGTTGACATCCTGGGGAACAGGACGCCGGGGGGTGGTAGAGCCGGAGCGGCCGCAAAGATGGACGGGGTTAGAACACGTGTTGTGTTCCCAAAGATTTCCCCCTCACCGTTGGGCGTGGGCTCTCTAGGAGAGAGATTTGAATGTAATGCAGGCATTGTGTATCCAAGTGCTATAGACTAATACCGTGTAATCGACTTTTGAAAATTGATGATGGTGGTATGAGTCAAAGAAGGGATAAGAGGTTTTGGAGATCAGATAAGTAATCCGTTCCGCGGGTTGCTTAGGTAAGCCAATGTGAACACCACCCTGGTAGCGCCCCCTGCGAGACAGAGATCCCCGCCAGTATTAGCACGCGGATCCGCGCCCAAAGACAAATCACCTCCTCCGGAGGTAGGGCATAGCGAAAGCGGCTGCGGGGGAACGGGAAGCTAGTCCAGGGGTCGCGCCTTGGAGGTACGCCTTCGTGGCCTCTGCCTGCCCAACTAGTGGACCGTAGCGGGCCGTTTACTGGGAGCGTGCTGAAAAAAGCCGCCCGGTTACCGAGAAGGAGCGGCCCGGCTCGAGAGGTCAAAATCCTCTGTCGGTGGGTCCCCGTGAAGATCGGGGTGTACCCATTTGAGTTGTTACCATGCGAGAGGTCTGGTTTTGGGGTGGCGGCGTGCGCAGTCAAGTGGTGAGATCCCGTCCGTGCACCATATAGGAAGGATGCCTCAAGCGAACGGCGGGCCGGTCCTCAGGGATACCGCGCTCTCTCAGTAGCGGGGTGTTCGCCCAAGCTAAAGGCTTTACCTCTTAGGAGGGAGGGGCAAAGTCCCTGCAACATGGCCGGATGCGACACCAATATGGGAGCCTGGGAACATGCTGGGCATTCTACGGGCACACGACGTCTCAAGACCCCCATTTCTGGGCCTCTAGGAGCTTTATTCCCTCAAGGGGCTCCGTACGCGGGAACACTATGCAACGTAAGGCTGCATTGTGGATCACTGGTGCATTTCGCACCAGTCCTACCGGAGGAGCTGAGGCCTTGGCTGGCCTCATCCCCATCCACCTCCACCTCAAGAAGTTGGCTACCCGTGCTGTCCACAGGGTTGCTACACTTTCTGAGAACCACCCTGTTCGCTCCGTTATGGGGCATCAGTATGTAGGGGACTGTGGTCCACACCCCAGATCGATCGCCCTCATGACCCCCGCCCAGGCGGGTAAGGTCAAGGGGCCGGTCACGGAGGCAAACTCTCGTTTGCCAGACCTAACGGAGACGTTCGAGCCGTTTGCGCTCGAGGCGTCCCTAGGTTCTCGTCTTTTGGACCGATTTTCGGCCCAGGTGACTTATAAGACGTATGACGCCTCGCTCGGTGGAAACCCTGCGGGTCGCCAGGTGGATTTGCTCAACGATACCCTTCGTGGGTATCGAGAGGATAGACAGGTTGTCTACGCAGCGACGGACGTGAGTCTGCCGCTGGTTGGGGACTTCCAGGCAGTTTCGGCTGCCCATGTTTATAGGGGGACACGCTTGCTTCGCGCAGCGCGTCACCCAGCTGGCAAGGTTACAGCCCCAGATGCTGAACTGTTCGCCATCCGTATGGCTTTGGGGACTGCCGCGGCAGTCTCTGAGGCCGTACACATTGCGGTCTTTACGGACTCGATTGGTTCTGCCAAGCGAGCTCTCGACCCGTCCGTGCACTCTGGCCAGGGACATTCCCTGGCTGTGTGTCGTCTCTTGTTGGAGTGGTTCAGGAATCGTCCCGACCGCTCCCTCACTTTCTGGTCCGTTCCGTCCTCAGCGAGATGGTCCATTCATCAGGATGTGCATGTATTTGCCACCAATCTTCAGGTTGCCGCCGGACGTCGTCCAGCGACATCTATTGACTCGCTGCGTAGAATCAACGTGGCAACTATACAGAAGTCCTGGAAAGTCACTTTCCAGGACTCCGCGTATCGCGGTTCGAACTTCCTTGTTCTCAAGGATAGTAAGGACAAAGTTCTACAGCCGACGTACCTCCATGGGGGTTCTTGGCTTCCTTCCTTTCCCTCTCAGTCTGTCGCGACGAGAGCGAACCGTGCCATCCTCGGGCATGCTCCAACCGGCGAGTACCACTCCCGGTTCCATCCTCTAGAGCCTATTGGCTGCGAGTGTGGGGCTCCTCTGGAGACCCGCACTCATATCTTGTGCTCTTGTCCACTGTACAAGAGACGTCGTGGCTTGCCGGTCTCTATCGACCAGCTTGTTAGTTTTCTTAAACGCAATCCTTCTGCGTTTGCGTTTAAGTCCAACACACCGCTTGCGGGAGTTGGATAATGCAGCGCGGCCCCTGCTAGCTTCCCACGTCTCTAGATGTGTGTAGAAGTTAATTGCGAATCGACGCATACTCTCCTTAGGGAGGGGAGGCAAGGGGTCGCTCTATATATTTGGTCTAGGATTCACGCGTCCGTGCGTGTTTCCGCGACCGTACACCCAGACCGCCTGTCGGCGGTCTAGTTCGGCCAGGGGAGAGCCAGTCTTCGTGTACCTTTCTTTGTAGCCTACATGTCACAGTAGATACAGGTGGACTGCGATCGCGCACCACCTTAAACATGACGATTTAAAAAAAAAAAAAAAAAAAAAAAAAAAAAGAACCTGAGAAAATCAAGAAATTTTATCGCGAGGTGAGTAACAACCGTCTTCGGCGGCAATCTCCCCTCACCAGCCCTCATACTCTACAGCTTGCCAATGAATAGGCAACCTTTAGAACTACGAAATATCCGTGTATATCAGCAGAATTGTAATAAAAATTATGATTTAGTCGATACTTTACTGGAGGATCTCAAAGATCACTTTGACATCCTCTTCTTTCAAGAACCTCCCTGGCAGTTCATCAGATCCGCCCCCTCCACAACTTCTGTCGAGGGGGACGATGTTATTGGCGCCCCCAAGCACCCCGAGTGGCTGTGCATGGTTCGGGCCCCGGAGCCTGGCTCTGACCCACGGGTTATGACATTTGTCCATAACCGGTTGTCTTCTTTGAGGCCATCCTATCGGACGGACCTCATTAATCACCGTGACATCATGGTTCTCTCCCTGTTTTTGGGGGGCGGGACCCTGAATCTCATGAACATTTACTCTGATTCGGAGCACACCGCAATTCGGTTCCTTGCGGACTGGGCTGCTACATTACCCAGACATGTCTATATGGGCGGTGATTTCAATTGCCATTCTGAGTTTTGGGACCCTAACTATGGCTCCCACTCGGGTACCTCGCAGTCTCTGATCTCCATCGGGACGGACATTGGTCTAGACCTCGCCCTTCCGGTCGAGCCTGGACCTACTCACATTCCGCACAATGAGGATCTTCGACCATCGGTCATTGATCTTGCATTTGTTCCATCAGACCTGTCTATTTCTCATAGACCCAGGTTGGATTACTCCCTTAGGGGTCCGTCAGACCACGTTCCACTGGTTCTGACGCTTCCAGTCACTCCCACGATAGTGGAGACTCACAGGAAAACCCTGCCGCATGATGGTGGCGAAGAGGTAGCGCTCTTCCTCACTGATGTTATTCGGGACCTTCGGGAGGTAGCTAGACTTCCGGTACCCACCACTACTGATGAGGTTGAGGCTGCGGTTCACGCCGTGGCAGAGGCCTTTTCCACCGCGTGGGAAGCCCATGCGGTGGACATCATGATCACTCGCTGCTCTAAACCCTGGTGGAACCAGGAATGCTGCGAAACCTTTGGGAGATATCGTGAGACTCGTTCCCACGATGACTACTCTAGCTTTAGACGTGCTAAGAAGCACACCAAGCGCAACTTCTTTGATGCTCGCATTGAGGAGATTGCTTCTACAAACAAGCGACCGTGGGACCTTATGGAATGGGTCCAAAAGCGGAAGCTTCCACCCTGCGAGGCTATCCAATACAATGGAGAGCCATGTCACGCGCTCCCGGATCTCTGGGACGCACTCCACAATACCTACAACTCGGCTTCTGGCCGAGCTGTGGACATTTCTGTTCTTGATCCGCTGCCAAGCCTTACGGCGCGGGAGTGGGTCCAATTCTCAGCCTTAGAGCTGATGGACGCCCTTAGCACATGCTCGGGTGTGTCCGCCCTGGGGCCGGACCATGTAACATGGACCCACCTCAAGGAGATCACCGAGAACCCCGATGTCCTTCGGCTATTCATCGGGATAGCTAATGCCTGCATGAGTGTGGGTCATTGGCCGTCTCACTTTAAGGAAAGCTTGTCGGTTATCATACCGAAGCCGGGCAAGCCGTCCTACTCAACACCCAAGGCGTTCAGACCCATTGTGCTCTTGAACACCTTCGGTAAACTCATCGAGAAAATGGTCTCGAATCGCCTCCAGTTTGACTCTGTCAAGCATGGAGTTTTTCATCCAAATCAGCTTGGTGGTATCCGTCAGAGGTCCACTGATGATGCTGGGATGCTCCTAACTCACATCGTTCGCGCGGGGTGGGCCAAGGGCCTCAAGACTAGTGTTGTTGCTTTTGACATCGCTCAGTTCTTTCCTTCGCTCAACCACTCTATGTTGTTGGCAATTCTGCGGAAGCAAGGATTCAACCCCTGTGTGGGTAGATTCTTTGCCTCTTATTTGGTTGGTCGCTCTACGCAATATGCATGGGGGGACCACAAGTCTGATCTCAGACAGGCGGACGTTGGGGTCGGTCAGGGCTCTTCGCTCTCTCCTGTCCTCTCCGGCCTTTATCTTGCCCCCTTCATGAAGCTTTATGATAGGGAGGCAATCGCTCTTGGGAGCACCCTGCTCTCATACGTCGATGATGGCCTCGTCATCACCCAAGCTAAAATTTGGGAACCTAATTTGGTATGCCTCAAGCAGGCATACCAGATTATTTATCGCCTGACTACTGCGTTTGGGCTTGCCGTCAAGCACGACAAGTCTGAAGTCTTTCATTTCTCCCGTAAACGGGGAGATGACAACCCTCCGCTGGATTTGGGGTATGATCCCATACCGGCGATACTCCGCTTCACCCTAAGACCCATTGGAGGTACTTGGGCTTCTTCTTCAATCGCGCTCTTACATTTAGAGAGCATGTTCGGCATTACGCTACTAAGTCGCTGTCCATGGTCAAGGCCATGGGCATGCTTGGTAACTCTTCGCGAGGCCTTCTTCCTGTTCAGAAGAGGACTCTGTACCGCTCATGCGTAGTGCCAATCACTACGTATGGATTTCGACTCTGGTTTTATGAAGGTGCCCGTAATAAGGCCCTTCTGAAACAACTTAACACTATGCAGCGTAGAGCTGCGTTGTGGATCACTGGTGCATTCCGCACCAGCCCCACTGGAGGAGCTGAAGCCTTGGCTGGCCTCATCCCCATCTATCTTCATCTCAGGAAGTTGGCTGCCCGTGCTGTCCACAGGGTTGCTACGCTTTCTGATAATCACCCTGTTCGTTCTGTTATGGGGCGTCAGTATATAGGGGGTTGCGTTCCGCACCCCAGATCAATTGCTCTCATGACCCCCGCCCAGGCGGGTAAGGTCAAGGGGCCAGTCACGGAGGCAAACACTCACTTGCCAGACCTTACGGAAATGTTCGAGCCGTTTGCGCTCGAAGCGTCGCCAGGTTCTCATCTCATGGACCGCTTCGCGGCCCAGGTGACTTATAAAACGTATGATGCCTCGCTCGGTGGAAACCCTGCGGGTCGTCAAGTGGATTTGCTCAATGATACCCTTCATGGGTATCGTGAGGATAGACAGGTTGTCTACGCAGCGACAGACGCAAGTCTGCCACTGGGTGGAGACTTCCAGGCAGTTTCTGCTGCCCATGTTTATAGGGGAACACACTTGCTTCGTGCAACGCGTCACCCAGCTGGCAGGGTTACAGCCCCGGATGCTGAACTTTTCGCCATTCGTATGGCCTTGGGAACTGCTGTGGCGGTCTCTGAGGCGGTACATATTGCGGTCTTCACAGACTCGATTGGTTCTGCCAAGCGAGCTCTTGACCCGTCCGTACACTCTGGCCAAGGACACTCCCTGGCGGTGTGTCGTCTTCTGTTGGAGTGGTTCAGGAATCGTCCTGACCGCTCCCTCACTTTCTGGGCCGTTCCGTCGTCGGCGAAATGGTCCATTCATCAGGGTATGCATGTATTTGCCACTAGTCTTCAGGTTGCCGCTGGACGTCGCCCAGCGACATCAATTGATTGGCTGCGTAAAATCAACGTAGCAACTATTCAGAAGGCCTGGAAAGTCACTTTCCAGGACTCCTCTTATCGCGGCTCTAACTTCCTTGCCCTCAAGGATAGTAGGAGCAAACTTTTACAGCCAACGTATCTCCATGGGGGTTCTTGGCTTCCTTCGTTTCCCTCTCAGTCTATTGCGACGAGAGTGAATTGTGCCATCCTCGGGCACGCTCCAACCAGCGAGTATCGCTCCCGGTTCCATCCTCTAGAGCCTGTTGGCTGCGAGTGCGGGGCTCCTCTGGAGACCCGCTCTCATATCTTGTGCTCTTGTCCTCTGTACAAGAGACGTCATGGCCTGCCGGTCTCTGTTGACCAGCTGGTATCTTTTCTTAAACGCAACCCATCTGCGTTTGCGTTTAAGTCCAACACACCGCTTGCGGGAGTTGGATAACGCGGCGCGGCCCCTGCTAGCTTCCCACGTCTCCAACGTGTGTAGAAGTTAATTGCGAATCGATGCATACTCTCCCTAGGGAGGGGAGGCAAGGGGTCGCTCCACTTGTCTGGCCTAGGATTCGCGCGTCCGTGCGTGTTTCCACGGCCGTTCACCCAGACCGCCTGTCGGCGGTCTAGTTCGGCCAGGGGAGAGCCTATCTTCGTAAACTACTCTCTGTACTCTGCATGTCATAGTAGATACAGGTGGACTGCGATCGCGCACCACCTTAAACATGTTGATTAAAAAAAAAAAAAAAAAAAAAAAAAAAGACTCTGTCAAACATGGAGTTTTTCATCCAAATTAGCTCGGTGGCATCCGTCAGAGGTCCACTGATGATGCTGGGATGCTCCTAACCCACATCGTTCGCGCGGGGTGGGCCAAGGGCCTCAAGACTAGCGTTGTCACATTTGACATTACTCAGTTCTTTCCTTTGCTCAACCATAACATGTTGTTGGCAATTCTATGGAAGCAAGGATTTGACCCCTGTGTGGGTAGATTCTTTGCCTCTTATTTGGTTGGTCGCTCTACGCAATATGCATGGGGGGACCACAAGTCTGATCTCAGACAGGCGGACGTTGGGGTCAGTCAGGGCTCTTCACTCTCTCCTGTCCTCTCCGGCCTCTATCTTGCCCCCTTCATGAAGCTTTATGATAGGGAGGCAATCGCCCTTGGGAGCACCTTGCTCTCATATGTCGACAATGGCCTTGCCATCGCCCAAGCTAAAACTTGGGAGCCTAACTTGGTGTGCCTCAAGCAGGCATACCAGATTATTTATTGCTTGACTACTGCGTTTGGGCTTGCCATCGAGCATGACAAGTCTGAAGTTTTTCATTTCTCCCGTAAACGGGGAGATGATAACCCACCGCTGGATCTGGGGTATGATCCCCACACCGGCGATACTCTGCTTCGCCCTAAGACCCATTGGAGGTACTTGGGTTTTTTCTTTGATCATGCTCTTACGTTCAAAGAGTATGTTCGACATTACGCTACCAAGTCTCTGTCCATGGTCAAGGCCATGGGCATGCTTGGTAACTCTTCACGAGGTCTTCTTCCTGCTCAAAAGAGGACCCTTTATCGCTCGTGCATAGTGCCCATTGCTACGTATGGGTTTTGTTTGTGGTTTTACGAGGCTGCCCGTAACAAGGCCCTTCTGAAACAACTTAACACCATGCAGCATAGGGCTGTGTTGTGGATCACTGGTGCGTTCCGCACCAGCCCTACTGGAGGAGCTGAGGCCTTGGCTGGCCTCATCCCCATCCATCTTCATCTCAAGAAGCACCCTGTTTGTTCCGTTATGGAGCATCAGTACATAGGGGGATGTGTTCCACACCCCAGATCGATCACTCTCATGACTCCCGCGCAGGCGGTCAAGGTCAAGGGGCCAGTCACAGAGGCAAACTCTTGTTTGCCAGACTTAATGAAGACATTAGAGCTGTTTGTGCTTGAAGCATCCCCAGGTTCTCGTCTCCTGGACCGCTATGCGGCTCAGGTGACCTACAAAACATATGATGCCTTGCTCGGTGGAAACCCTGCGGGTCGTCAGGTGGATTTGCTCAACGATACCCTCCATGGGTATCATGAGGATAGACAGGTTGTCTACGCAGTGATGGACGCAAGTCTGCCACTGGTTAGGGACTTCCAGGCAGTTTCTGCTGCCCATGTTTATAGGGGGACACGTTTGCTTTGTGCAATGCATCACCCAGCTGGCAGGGTTACAGCCCCAGATGCTGAACTTTTCGCCATTTGTATGGCTTTGGGAACCACTGTGGCAGTTTCTGAGGCTGTACATATAGCAGTCTTTACAGACTCGATTGGTTCCGCCAAGTGAGCTCTTGACCTGTCCGTACATTCTGGCCAGGGACATTCCCTGGCTGTTTGTCGTCTCTTGTTGGAGTGGTTCAGGGATCGTCCTGACTGCTCCCTCACTTTCTGGTCTGTTCCGTCTTTGGCAAAGTGGTCCATTCATCAGGAGGTGCATTTATTTGCCACCGACCTTCGGGTTGCCACTGGACATCATCCAGCAACGACTATTGATTCGCTGCATAAACTCAACATGGCAACTGTTCAGAAGGCCTGGAAAGTTACTTTCCAGGACTCCTCTTATCATGGTTCGAACTTCCTTGCTCTCAAGGGCAGTAAGAACAAACTGCTGCAGCCAACATACCTCCATGGGGGTTCTTGGCTTCCGTCTTTCCCTCTCAGTCTGTTGCAATGAGGGCGAACCATGCTATTCTCAGGCACGCACCGACCGGTGAGTATCGCTCCCAGTTCCATCCTCTAGAGCCTATTGGCTGTGAGTGTGGGGCTCCTTTGGAGACTTGCACTCATATCTTGTGCTCTTGTCCTTTGTACAAGAGACGTCGTGGCCTGCCAGTCTCTATTGACCAGCTGAGTAGGTTTCCTTAAGCGCAATCCTTCTGCATTTGCGTTTAAGTCCAACACACCGCTTGCGGGAGTTGGATAACATGACGCGGCCCCTGCTAGCTACCCACGCCTTAGGCATGTGTAGGAGTTAATTGCGAACTGACACATACTCTCCCTAGGGAGGGGAGGCTAGGGGTTGCTCATCTTTCTGGTCTAGGATTCGTGCGTCCATGCATGTTTCTGCGACCGTTCACCCAGACCGCCTGTCGGCGGTCTAGTTCGGCCAGGGGAGAGCCTATCTTCGTAAACTACTCTTTGTACTCTGCATGTCATAGTAGATACAGGTGGACTGCAATCGCGCACCACCTTAAACATGATGATTTAAAAAAAAAAAAAAAAAAAAAAACCACACCTAGTTGCCGAAGGGGACAACTCCAGTCATAAAACTCTGAGAGTCTTTGCCGGAGCTCTCCGGTGCCGGACAATAACCCACCTACCCTGAGCCAGTTATCCAATTCCCCGGGGAATGGATGGGAAAGCAAATGCCTGAGGGTTCGTTTTCAAGAACTTGACAAGGGCGCCCGGCATGGCAGGGTACCCCCGAGAGGTGTCAAACCGACTACAGTTGGTAAGAATATGCACACGAGACTCAAAGGGAGCCCCGCATGGACACCAGAATGGTTTGTCCTGGAAGAATCGAGACCTATAGGCCCTGATAGGCACATGGTTGAGTATAACCCTACACATGGGGCGGACAGCAAGTTGGACTCTGCTGCGGCAGAAGGTAGCCACGACCCTCCATGGAGGTAAGTGGGCTGGAGGGGCTTACCATTGCACCCTTCGAGAGCCATGAACTGGCTACCCGAGTAAGTAGGATCCTGGAATCGAGTGATCCAGGCATCCTGGCAGGATTTGACAACCCTTTGACAAAGGGAGTCAAGGGAGGTTTGTGGACGGGAACCCGCAGCGACCTGAAGCTCGGTGCAGTACTGGTGTACGGTACCATGAATGGCCTACTTCTCCGAAGAGTAGGTGTGCCAGATGTGAATGGAGTGTTCGGGGTGACCCTCGAACCACTCCATAAGAGCGTTACACACAGCAAGCGAGTGAAGCTGGCCAGAGTGAACAGAGGGGTCCACCGCTCTCTTGGCAGAACCAAGGGAGTCAGTGAACAGGACAATGGAGTCACATTTGGGAAGGCCAGTGGCTTTTCCCATTGCGATCCGGATAGCATACAGCTCCGCATCAGGAGCCGTCACTCGACCTGCCGCATGTCTCGTCTGGAAGACACGCCAGCCTGACTGGTAGATATGGGCAGCGGAGACTGCCTGGAACTCCCCCCGCAGTGGTAGACTAGCGTCTATGGCCACAGTGAGAACCCAAGGATTGGCATTAGCACGTTCCAAGGTGCTATTCAGATGCCTTATATGCACAGCCCTCTTGTCACGGGAATGAGGAGAGTCATGGAAGGAGACCTGTGCCGCAAAGCGGTCCAGGAGACGGTGACCAGGTTGAGCCACTGCAGCGCAGGGGTCAAACTGTTCAGTGAGGGACAGAAGCACCAAAATGGCTTCCATAAGGGAACCTTTGACCTATCTGATGAGATGGTCAGACAGGAGGGAGATGGAGAGAGGGTGTGGGGGGGCACCCTTGGCATTCGGATGATCGAGGAGGGATCAAAGAGGGTGAGTATCGGAGAGGGTGGAGAGACGGTAGTTCGCTCTTGAGGCCAACTTCTTCAGATGGAGGTGGACGGAGATGAGACCAGCGAGGGCTTTGGCGCCGCCAGATGGGGAGGTGCGGAACGCACCGGTGATCCACAATGCAGCCTTGCATTGCATAGTATTGAGGGATTTGAGGAGGCCCTTACACTGAGCCTTATCAAAATACCACAGACGGAAGCCATACGTCGCGATAGGCATGACACATGACCTGAAAAGGAGCCGCTTCTGCTTGGGGGTCAGACCGCAGGAGGAGTTACCCAGCATCCCCATCACTTTCATGGTGGAGAGGGCTTTGGTAGAATAATGTTGAACATGTTCCTGAAAACTCAGGGCACGATTGAAGTAAAAGCCCAGGTACCTCCAATAGGTCTTAGGACAAAGAGGAGTGTCCCCTGTGAATGGACTGAAGCCCAAGTCAAGGGGGGGGGTTGACATCTCCAGACTTCCTGGAGAAGTGGAAAAGCTCAGACTTGTCATGCTCCATGATAAGCATGAATACTACAAAAAGATTAAAGAGAACAATGTATGCCCCCTTGAGAGTATCCAAGTTCTCATCCCAGGTCTTAGCCTGGGCAACGACGGTACCGTCATCAACATACGACAGCAGAGTACTCCCAGGGGAAGTGATCTGCACGTCAAAAACCTTCATAAGAGGCGCGATATAGAGGCCAGAGAGGACGGGGGACAAGGCAGAGCCCTGTCCGACACCCACGTCTGTGCCCCGGGGATCAGAGGAGAAACCGTTCCATGTGTAGACAGTGGAGCGGCCCACTAGGTATGAAGCAAAAAAGGTTTGCACGTTAAGTGGGAACTCCTGCTTGGCAAGAATGGCCATGAGCATCTTATGGTTTAGAGAGGGGAAGAACTGAGCGATGCCCGTCTACGGAGCCCCTTGAGGGGTCTCTTACCACCAGCCTTAGCCAATGGCGACGTGGAATCAACTTGAGCTGGAACCTGGCTATTTTTCCTGTACCAGGCCAACCAATGTAGGATTTAGTCCTCTCGAGCCAGGTGAGCATTCTCTGATAACTGGCGGCTTTTTTCAGCATGCCCTGGTACATCACCTGCTACGGCCTACAACTTCACCCAGGCGCTACCCCGGAGTTGCTTCCTGTTCCTCAGCAGCCGGTTTGGTATACCTTACGGCCCGGATCCCCATGCTTAACTGTCTGAGATCTACACCTTGCAGACACTGCTACCAGATTGGTCCTGAGGTTATTTTAAGCCAACTTAGTCAGCATCCTCAATCTAGAGATTGGGTTATGTCTACTAACTACTGGAACTATGCCGAAGTGGACTAGGAGGGGTATCCTATCTTGGCAGCTTTTTTCAGCATGTCCCAAGTCGGACTGTTATCACGACATTCTCTTTCTTATAATGCCCTATCTCCAGCAGTGGCTTAGGTAATCCTCCCAAGTTAGGCCCCGGCATTAGGGCACCACCACCTTTGGCCAATATTGGACTTGGGCGATGCACATAGCTGGGTCACACTGTGACAGTGTGACATCACTATGTGACTTACTATGTGGCTAGGTGTGACAACTCCCACACTAGCCTGTGACAGCACCAAACAATGCCAAACAGGACCACACAACCTAATCCGGTGTCACCCAGGAATATTGCTAAGCAACCACGCCTCGTACACTGGTACTTCCCACAGTTGAGAATAAATCCCCCTCCACAGGTTTCGAACCCAGGACCTTCTAGCCAAGCAGCCTGGTAGGAATTAAGCCTACACCCAAACCACTTGACCATTAGGCCGACTGCCTTGGCAGGTCTTCATACTCTTACCCAGCAGGCCTGTAAGGCATTGAAGGCTGGGCAAAGCTCTCTGATTGTGGAAAGTGCCACATTTGCCTATAATGGCTATTCCATGGCCACCAACAAACTTGCCTTGACCAAGGATATCAAAATCCTTAGGGCATTCGTTGAATATCTTTCCCCTCCAGGAGCTCCCTTCTGGATTGGACTCTCCTCATCGGTATTGTACCTCCGTATAGTCAATATCTTTTTTTTTTTTTTTTTTTTTTTTAAATCATCATGTTTAAGGTGGTGCATGATTGCAGTCCACCTGTATCTACTATGACATGTAGGCTACAAAGAGGGTAGTATACAAAGATAGGCTCTCCCCTAGCCAAACTAGACCACCGACAGGCGGTCTGGGTGAACGGTTGTGGAAACATGCACAAATGCGTGAATCCTAGACCAAATATGCAAAGCGACCCCTAGCCTCCCCTCCCTAGGGAGAGTATGCATCAATTCGCAATTAACTCCTACACACATCAGAGATGTGGGGAGCTAGCAGGGGTCACGCTGTGTTATCCAACTCCCGCAAGTGGTATGTTGGACTTAAACGCAAACGCTAAAGGATTGTGCTTAAGGAAAGATACCAGCTGGTCAATAGAGACCGGCAGGCCACGATGTCTCTTGTACAGAGGACAAGAGCACAAGATATGAGTGCAAGTCTCCAGAGGAGCTCCACACTCACAGCCAATAGGCTCTAGAGGATTGACACTTCTTTTCCCGGAACTCCCACCTGTTGATCACATGATCACCCCTTCGTCGACACTCTTAACGTCCTACACATCCAAGACAGTGAGTGCTCTTAGTGCGGATTTCCATATGGGCCCCTAGCCCCCATGCCTACTCGCAGTTCGAGGAGGAGGATGAGCGCCCATTGCGAGGCCTCCTCAGACGACGACGACATGGCCACTGCCTTCGAGGCAGCAGCCGGTCCCCCCCCCAGGTCCACCCCAGGCCCTTACTCTCTGGGTATCCCCCCCTATGGTAGCAGTGCCAGGGATACCTATGCCCCTGCAGTTCCCCTTCAGTAGAGGGGATGCACTCCATTGCAACATGGGTCCCCAACCCCCTCTCAACCTATTCCAGCTCCTGGTGCAGAAGCCAGGGCTTCGTCCCTCCCCCCGTCTTCCCCTCCTCCCGCCTCTCCGGAGGACATGGAACAGGACGACCAGGAGGAGCCTACCACTGCGCCCCCTCTCTATTCTGGGCATTAATATTAGTGCCAGAGAGGACGCCGATGCGATCCAACGGTCGCTCGAGATTGTTGCCGACTTCATGAAGACGGCACATCTCATCCCTCAGGAGGACACTCCGTCCTTCCGTCCCATTGCCTCTCGACTATCTGAGATAGTCCAGACAGTCACATCCTCCCCCATGTGGCGTGAAACCTACACAGGGGCGAGTGACTCTCTCTCCCTGAGGGACTTGATCGCTTCAGCGTTTCCTGCTCTCCCAGTGGTGACTTATAGGCCCCCGGCTACCCCTCCCAGGGTACCAGGACCTTCTATCCTCGGCCCCCCCCAGCGCAGAGCTTCTGTGCAGGAGGAGGACGATCTTATGGATCCAGAGAAGACTCCGGTCAAATGCCTGCACACGGACCCCAAGGGAAAGGCGCCTGTCCGACCTGTTAAGGCCCCTACAAAGCCTCAGGTCCCCTACGAGAGGCCCTCTGGACCTCCTCCCTCTATTATTGCTTCGAAGCCCAAGCCAGGACAGAAGGCTTACTCGGCTGCAGTGAAACAACTGGCGTCATCCAAACCTGGGGTAGAACCGCTCTCTGCATTGAAAGCGGCCTTCCCCCATCTCTCTGCAGAGCAGCTCCTCAGTCTTCATTCGCAAGCTGAGGCTGCAAAGCAATCTCCCTCGTTGAATGCTCGCCCTAAGAAGCCAGCGTTCACGATTCCGGGGCCATCACAAAAGCAGGTCCTAGTTTCCTATGAAGACAAGTTGAATGCCTCGGCTGGTCTCCATACTCTTACCCAGCAGGCCTGTAAGGCATTGAAGGCTGGGAGAAGCTCACTGATCGTGGAAGGTGCCACGCTCGCGTACGATGGCTATTCCATGGCCACCAACAAACTCGCCATGACCAAGGATATTGAGATCCTTAGGGCGTTGGTTGAACGTCTGTCCCCTCCAGGAGCCCCTTTCTGGATCGGACTCCCATCTTCGGTGTCGTACCTCCGTGTGGTCGATGTCCCATATCTCAAGAACTCTGCCGCTGGAGTTCAGTGTACCCCAGCAGACGTCGAGGAGGTCCTTACCTCGTCGGTGCATGCTCCTCTTATCAGCCTTAAAGGTCCCCCTAGGCTGGTGCGCAACTCCAAGATGTCTGACTCATGTACGGCGTTCTTCGACATCTGGGACTCCATGAGGGGTACCCGAGCCCTCGGTCTTCTAAATCAGAAGATCATGTTTGGGAACAAGCAGTGTGTGATACTCTCTGCTAACCCTTGCTGCAACGAGTTGTTGTGCACCCGCTGCTACAAGTGGGGCCACGCCTCCTCCTGGTGCAAGGCCGACAGCCCTGCATGTCCCGACTGTGGTGGGGCGCACTCTCGTGCTAACCACTGCACCTTTGCACTGTGTTGTAAGGGGCAACCGAAGGCTATGCCTCCGGTTCCTGCTACCCCTTCTGGTCAACCGTGCCCCCATCCTCCTCATTGTCATAACTGCAAGAAGGAGCATCCTGCTGATTCCAGGAAGTGCACTTTCTGGAACCACAAACATGACTGGGCCTGGCTGACAGCCCGTTATCGAGAGGTGCATGACAGACGTCATCGCTTTCCCATCCCCCCTCATAACCCCCCTTATGTCTAGGAACAACCTGGACCGTCTGGAGGGCGTTAGGGTCTTTAGTTTTAACGTCGCGAAATCGTACATCTACGTTGATACACTGCTCGAGAAATTGAAGGAAGACTTTGATATTCTCTTTTTCCAAGAACCCCCGTGGAGGTTCATCCGCACCGCTCCCTCGACCACTGATGTGGAAGGGGATGACGTTACTGGCGCACCTAAGCACCCTGACTGGCTCATGGTGGTGCACCCCCCTACCCAGGGATCCCTGCCCCAAGTGATGGTGTATGTACACACTCGGCTGCAACGTCTAAGGCCATCAATGAGGAGGGACCTTGTGGATCACCCTGATATCTTGGCGCTGATGCTCTTCACTGATGCGAAGGCCCTTAATTTTCTGAATGTCTACTCAGATGATCAGCATACCGCCATCAACTTCCTTCATGGGAAGGTTGATGCTCTCCCCCCATTCGACTTTATGAGTGGGGACTTTAACTGTCATTCTTCGGAGTGGGACCCTGAGGTTCTGCATCATCGAACGACAGCTCATAGACTCATGGAAATGAGCTGTGATCTTGGCCTCGATTTGGTTATGCCGACCAACCCGGGTCTGACATTTATCTCCCACAACCCAGATCTCCGCCCATCGGTGATCGATCTGGTGTTTGTCTCATCTCCCGATGCATCAAGGACTTTTCCTTATTGGGATGTATCTCTGCAGGGTACTTTGGATCATGTTCCAATGACCGTCACCCTTCCCATCACCCCCGTTGACATTGGGGTTGTCAAATCTGTCCTACCGAAGGGCTCCGACAAAGAGGAGGCCTTTCTGGAACATGTCATTGATGAGGTGACCGGTCTGTCTGATCGTCCCTCTCCAGAATACCCAGATCAAGTGGATGCCTTGGCTCTGGCCGTAGCTGAAGCCTTCTCTGATGCATGGACCCACCACTTGAAGGAGATCCAGATTACTCGCCGCACTTGTCCCTGGTGGGACAAGGCGTGCTCTACCTCCTTCTCCAGGTACCAAGACACTCGTAGTCATGGTGACTGGGGGGACTTCAGGTGGGCTCGCACAGCCGCCAAACGACGATTCTTTGATTCTAAGATTGAGGAGATCACCTCCACTAACAAGCGGCCATGGAACCTCATGGAATGGGTCAAGGCACGCAAGTTACCTCCCTGTGAGGCTATCCAGTTTAATGGACAGCCTTGTCATGGTATGGACTCCCTCTGGGATGCCCTCCACTCAATGTACAACTCCGCTGCTGATCGGCGGTGTGATACGTCTGACCTTGACCCCCTCCCAGACCTTCCAGTCCGGGAGTGGGCCTCTTTCTCGGCGCTGGAACTCAAAGAGGCCCTGTCCTCCTGTTCTAATATGTCCTCTCCGGGTCCGGACCATGTTACGTGGTCCCACCTTAAGTACATCGTCATCAATGAAGATTGTTTGACGGTGTTCCTGCATTTGGCCAATGCCTGCCTCATGGTGGGGCATTGGCCGCACAGCTTTAAGGAGTCGCTCTCGGTTATCATTCCGAAGCCAGGAAAGCCCTCCTACTCTACCCCCAAGGCATTCAGGCCGATTGTCCTCCTGAACATGCTTGGTAAACTGGTTGAGAAAATGATTTCCAACCGCATCCAGTTTGATGCCATTAAGCATGATATCTTTCATCCCCATCAACTTGGAGGCATTCGCCAACGCTCCACTGAGGACGCCGGGTTGTTCCTTACCCACCTAGTTCGTGCTGGGTAGGCTAAAGGTCTCAAGACGAGCGTGGTTGCTTTCGACATCGCTCAGTTCTTCCCCTCTCTTAACCATGAGATGCTCATGGCTATTCTTGCCAAGCAGGGGTTCCCACTTAACGTGCAAACCTTTTTTGCTTCATACCTGGTGGGCCGTTCCACTGTTTACACATATTACGGCTTCTCCTCTGATCCCCGGGGCATGGACGTGGGCATCGGACAGGGCTCTGCCATGTCCCCCGTCCTCTCTGGCCTCTATATCACGCCTCTTATGAAGGTTTTTGACTTGCGGATCACTTCCCCTGGGAGTACTCTGCTGTCGATGACGGTACCGTCGTTGCCCAGGCCAAGACCTGGGACGAGAACTTGGATACCCTCAAGAGGGCGTACATCGTTCTCTTTAATCTTTTCGTAGCGTTCGTGCTTGTCATGGAGCATGACAAGTCCGAGCTCTTCCACTTCTCCAGAAAGCCTGGAGACTCAATCCCCCCCTTGACTTGGGCTTCGGTCCATTCACAGGGGACACCCCCCTCCGCCCTAAGACCTATTGGAGGTACCTGGGCTTTTACTTCGATCGTGCCCTGAATTTTCAGGAACATGTTCAACATTATTCTACCAAGGCCCTCTCCACCGTGAAAGCAATGGGGATGCTGGGTAACTCCTTCCGCGGTCTGACCCCCAAGCAGAAGCGGCTCCTTTTCAGGTCATGTGTCATGCCTATTGCGACGTATGGCTTCCGTCTGTGGTACTTTGATAAGGCTCGGTGTAAGGGCCTCCTCAAATCCCTGAACACTATGCAACGCAAGGCTGCATTGTGGATCACCTCTCCCTCTGGCAGTGCCGAAGCCCTCGCTAGTCTCATCTCTGTCCACCTCCATCTGAAGAAGTTGGCCTCAAGAGTGAACTACCATCTCTTCACCCTCTCCGATACTCATCCTCTTCGATGCCTCCTTGATTGTCCGAACACCAAGGGTGCCCCCCCGCACCCTCTCTCCATCTCCCTCCTGTCTGACCGTCTTGCCAGACAGGTCAAAGGTTCCCTTATGGAAGCCGTCTCCATGCTCCCATCTCTTACTGAGCAGTTTGACCCCTGCGCTGCAGTGGCTCAGCCTGGTCACCGTCTCCTGGACCGCTTTGCGGCCCAGGTCTTCTTCCATGACTCTCCTCATTCTCGTGATGAGAGGGCTGTACATATAAGGCATTTGAATGGCACCTTGGAACGTGCCAATGCCAATCCCCGGGTTCTTACTGTGGCCACGGATGCCAGTCTACCGCTGCGGGGGGAATTCCAGGCAGTTTCCGCTGCCCATATCTACCGGTCAGGCCTGTGTGTCTTCCAGACGAGACATGCAGCGGGTCGGGTGACGGCTTCGGATGCGGAGCTGTACGCTATCCGGATTGCAATTGGGAAGGCCACCGGCCTTCCTGACTGTGATTCCATTGTCTTGTTCACTGACTCCCTTGGTTCTGCCAAGAGAGCAGTGGACCCCTCTGTTCACTTGGGTCAGGCTCATTTGCTTGCCGTGTGTAGCACTCTTATGGAGTGGTTCGAGAGTCACCCCGAATGCTCCATTCACATCTGGCACACCTACTCATCGGAGAAGTGGGCCATTCATGGTACTGTACACCAGTACTGCACCGAACTTCAGGTTGCTGCGGGTTCCCGTCCGCAAACCTCCCTCAACTCCCTTTGTCAGAAGGTAGTCAAATCCTGCCAGGATGCCTGGATCACTCGATTCCAGGATCCTACTTACTTGGGTAGCCAGTTCATGGCTCTCGAAGGGTGCAACGGTAAGCCCCTCCAGCCCACTTACCTCCATGGAGGTTCGTGGCTGCCCTCCGCCGCAGCAGAGTCCAACTCGCTGTCCGCCCGCATGTGTAGGGTTATACTCAACCATGCGCCTATTGGGGCCTATAGGTCTCGGTTCTTCCAAGATGAACCATTCTGGTGTCCATGCGGGGCTCCCTTCGAGTCTCGTATGCATATTCTTACCAACTGCGGTCGGTTTGACATCTCTCGGGGGTACCCTGCCACACCGGGTGCCCTTGTCAAGTTCCTGAAAGTGAACCCTCAGGCGTTCGCTTTCCCATCCATTCCTCAGGGAATTGGATAACTGGCTCAGGGTAGGTGGGTTATTGTCTGGTGCCGGAGAACTCTGGTGAAAGTCCGGTGAAGACTGTTGGAGTTTTATGAATGGAGTTGTCCCCTTCAGTGACTAGGTGTGGTGAAGATGCTGATAGCCACACAAATGGTGCGGCCTATTACTCTGGCAAGGGTGACCATGGCCGGGGGGTTGACTCTCAGTAAGAGGAACTCTGGGGGCTAGTAACCAGACCAGTAACTGGGATGTTTCCACTGCTGGGCATTTACAGTGAATTAACACCTACTGACCGGGCCTGGTCTTCAGACTGGGTCGCTGGTTGGGGGACCTCCCTGCCCGCTCGCCTCTTCTGGCGTCCACTCCCCTCGCCCTCCGGGCTCGGGAGTAGGACGCAATTCCTCCTACTGTTGGTCTTGGGCAACGGTACTTATGCTTGGTAGGGCATAGCTACTCTTTCTCCATAGATACCCGCTAGAGTACTTGTTTGTATTCTGGCCGTGGGCTGTGTTCGAGCACCGCGTAATAAATTGGCCTTAGGCCATGATTTAAAAAAAAAAAAAAAAAAAAAAAAAAGGCTCTAGAGGATGAAACCAGGAGCGATACTTGCCGGTCGGTGCATGCCCGAGAATGGCACAATTTGCCCTCATCGCAATGGACTGAGAGGGAAAGGAAGGAAGCCAAGAACCTCCATGGAGGTACGTCGGCTGTAAAAGTTTGTTCTTACTGTCCTTGAGAACAAGGAAGTTAGAACCGCAATAAGAGGAGTCCTGGAAGGTAACCTTCCAGGCCTTCTGGACAGTTGCTACATTGAGCTATCGCAGCGAGTCAATAGACGTCTCTGGACAACATCCAGCAGCGACTCGAATAAATACACCTCCTGATGAATGGACCATTTTGCTGATGACGGAACAGACCAGAAAGTAAGGGAATGGTCAGGGTGACCCCTGAACCATTCCAACAGAAGATGACACACAGCCAGGGAATGTCCTTGCCAGAATGTATGGATGGGTCAAGAGCTCGTTTGGCAGAGCCAATCGAGTCTGTAAAGACTGCAATATGTACAGCCTCAGAAACTGCCGCAGCAGTTCCCAACGCCATATGAATGGCAAAAAGTTCAGCATCTGGGGCTGTAACCCTGCCAGCTGGGTGATGCATTGTACAAAGCAAACATGTCCCCCTATAAACATGGGCAGCAGAAACTGCCTGGAAGTCCCTAACCAGTGGCAGACTTGCGTCCATCGCTGCATAGACAACCTGTCTATCCTCACGATACCCACAAAGGGTATCGTTGAGCAAATCCACCTGACGACCTGCAGGGTTTCCACCGAGCAAGGCGTCATATGTTTTGTAAGTCACCTGAGCCACGTAGCGGTCCAGGAGACAAGAACCTGGCGACACTTCGAACACAAACGGCTCGAACGTCTCCGTTAAGTCTGGCAAACAAGAGTTTGCCTCTGTGACTGGCCCTTTGACCTTGACTGCCTGAGCAGGGGTCATGAGAGCGACCCATCTATGGAGCCCCTTGAGGGGTCTCTTATCACCAGCCTTAGCCAATGGCAACGTGGAATCAACTTGAGCTGGAACCTGGCTATTTTTCCTGTACTAGGCCAACCAATGTAGGATTTAGTCCTCTCGAGCCAGGTGAGCATTCTCTGATAACTGGCAGCTTTTTTCAGCATACCCTGGTACATCACCTGCTACGGCCTACAACTTCACCCAGGCGCTACCCCGGAGTTGCTTCCCGTTCCTCAGCAGCTGGTTCGGTATGCCTTATGGCCTGGATCCCTGTGCTTAACTGTCTGAGATCTACACCTTGCAGACACCACTACCAGATTGGTCCTGAGGTTATTTTAAGCCAACTTAGTCAGTATCCTCAATCTAGAGATTGGGTTATGTCTACTAACTACTGGAACTATGCCAAAGCGGACCGGGAGGGATATCCTATCTCGGCAGCTTTTTTCAGCACGCCCCGAGTTGGACTGTTATCACGACATTCCCCTTCTTATAATGCCCTATCTCCAGCAGTGGCTTAGGTAATCCTCCCAAGTTAGGCCCCGGCATTAAGGTACCACCACCTTTGGCCAATATTGGACTTGGGCGATGCATACAGCTGGGTCACACCGTGACAGTGTGACATCACTATGTGACTTACTATGTGGCTGGGTGTGACAACTCCCATGCTAGCCTGTGACAGCACCAAACAATGCCAAACAGGACCACACAACCTAATCCGGTGTCACCCAGGAATATTGCTAAGCAACCATGCCTTGCGCACTGGTACTTTCCACAGTTGAGAATAAATCCCCCTCCACAGGTTTTGAACCCAGGACCTTCTAGCCAAGCAGCCTGGTAGGAATTAAGCCTACACCCAAACCACTCGACCATTAGACCAACCTGCTTCCCATACTGGCGATACTCTATTATGCCCTAAGACCCACTGGAGGTACTTGGGTTCGATCGAGCTCTTACGTTCAAAGAGCACGTTCGACATTATGCTACTAAGTCTCTGTCCACAGTCAAGGCCATGGGCATGCTTGGCAACTCGTCACGAGGCCTTCTTCCTAATCAGAAGAGGACTCTGTATCGCTCATGTGTGGTACCTATTGCCACATATGGGTTTCGTTTGTGGTTTTACGAGGGTGCTCGCAACAAGGCCCTTCTGAAACAACTTAACACTATGCAGTGGAAAGCTGCATTGTGGATCACTGGTGCATTCCACACCAGCCCCACCGGAGGGGCTGAGGCCTTCTACACATGCAGGTGGACAGCGAGTTGGACTCTGCTGCAGCAGAGGGCAGCCACGAACCTCCATGGAGGTAAGTGGGCTGGAGGGGCTTACCGTTATGCCCTTCGAGAGCCATAAACTGGCTACCCGAGTAAGAAGGATCCTGGAATCAAGTGACCAGGCATCCTTGTAGGATTTGACAACCTTCTGATGAAGGGAGTCCAGCAAGGTTTGTGGACGGGAACCCACAGCAACCTGAAGTTTGGTGCAGTACTGGTGTACTGTACCATAAATAGCCCACTTCTCCGAAGAGTACGTATGCCAGACATGAAGGGAGCATTCAGGGTGACCCCCAAACCACTCCATAAGGGCATTGCACATGGCAAGCGAGTGAGCCTGACCAGAGTGAATGGAAGGGTCCACTGCTCTCTTAGCCGAGCCAAGGGAGTCAGTGAATGGAACAATGGAGTCACAATTGGGAGGGCTAGTAGCCTTCCCAATTGCAATCTGGATGGTGTACAGCTCCGCATCAGGAGCTGTAACCCAACCGGCCACATATCTTGTCTGGAAGACACGCTGGCCTGACTAGTAGATATGGGCAGCAGAAACTGCCTGGAATTCCCCCCGCAGTAGTAGACTGGCATCCGTGGCCACAGCGAGAACCCGAGGGTTGGCATTACCACATTCCAAAGTGCTGTTCAAATGCCTTATATGCACAGCTCTCTTGTCACGAGAACAAGGGGAGTCGTGGAAGTAGACCTGGGCTGCAAAGCAGTCCAGGAGATGGTGGCCAGGTTGAGCCACTGTAGAGCAGGGGTCAAACTGTTTAGTGAGGGATGGAAGCACCAAAATGGCTTCTATAAGGGAATCCTTAACCTGCCTAACAAGGCGTTCAGACAGGAGGGAGATGGAGAGAGGGTGTGGGGAGGCACCCTTGGCATTTGGGCGGTCGAGAAGGGACTGGAGAGGGTGGGTATCAGAGAGGGTGGAGAGACGGTAGTTCGCTCTTGAAGCCAGCTTCTTCAGATGGAGGTGGACGGGGATGAGACCAGCGAGGGCTTCGGTGCCACCAGAGGGGGAGGTGCGGAACACACCGGTGATCCACAACATAGCCTTGCATTGCATAGTATTGAGGGACTTGAGGAGGCCCTTACACTGAGCCTTATCAAAATACCACAGACAGAAGCCATATGTCGCAATAGGCATGACACATGACCTGAAAAGGAGCCGCTTCTGCTTGGGGGTCAGACTGCGGGAGGAGTTACCAAGCATCCCCATCGCTTTCACGGTGGAGAGAGTCTTGGTAGAGTAATGTCGAACGTGCTCCTGAAAATTCAAGGCACGATCGAAGTAAAAGCCCAGATACCTCCAGTAGGTCTTAGGGTGGAGGGGAGTGGCCCCTGTGAATGGACCAAAGTCCAAATCAAGGGGGGGATTAACATCTCCAGGTTTCCTGGAAAAGTGGAAAAGCTCAGACTTGTCATGCTCCATGACAAGCACAAATACTACAAAAAGATTGAAGAGAACAATGTATGCCCCCTTGAGGGTGTCCAAGTTCTTGTCCCAGGTCCTAGCCTGGGTGACAATGGTACTGTCATCAACGTATGACAACAGGGTACTCCTAGGGGAAGTAACCCGTAGATCAAAAACCTTCATAAGAGGTGCAATGTAGAGGCCAGAGAGAATGGGGGACATGGCAGAGCCCTGTCTGACGCCCACATCCGCACCCTGGGGATCAGAGGAGAAGCTGTTCCATGTATAAACAGTGGAACGGCCCACCAAATACAAAGCAAAAAAGGTCCGCACATTAAGTGGGAACCCTTGCTTGGCAAGAATGGCCATGAGCATCTCATGGTTCAGAGAAGGGAAGAACTGAGTGATGTTGAAAGCGACCATGCTTGTCTTGAGACCTTTAGCCCACCCAGCACGAACCAGATAAGTAAGGAACAACCCGGTGTCCTCAGTGGAACACTGGTGGATGCCTCCGAGTTGATGAGGATAAAAGATGTCATGTTTAATGGCATCAAACTGGATGCAGTTGGAAAGCATTTTCTCAACCAATTTACCAAGGGTGTTCAGGAGAACAATAGGCCTGAATGCCTTGGGAGTAGAGTAGGAGGGCTTACCCAGTTTCGGAATGATAACCGAGAGCAACTCCTTGAAACCGTGGGGCCAGTGACCTACCGTAAGGCAGGCATTGGCCAAGCACAGGAACACCGCCAAATAATCTTCATCAATGATGATGTATTTAAGGTGGGACCATGTAACATGGTCCGGCCCTGGAGAGGACGTATTAGAGCAGGAGGACAGAGCCTCCTTAAGTTCCAATGCTGAAAAGGGGGCCCACTCCTGGACTAGAAGGTCAGGGAGGGGGTCAAGAACAGATGTGTTGCACTGCTGATCAGCAGCGGAATTGTACGTCAAGTGGAGGGCATCCCAGAGGGAGTCCATACCATGACAGGGCTGTCCGTTAATTGGATAGCCTTGCAGGGAGGTAACTTGCATGCCTTGACCCACTCCATAAGGTCCCAAGGCCGCTTGTTAGTAGAAGTGATCTCCTCAATCTTAGAATCAAAGAATTGTTGTTTGGCAGCTGTATAAGCTCGCCTAAAGTCCCCCCAATCACTATGACTATGAGAGCCTTGATACTTGGAGAAGGAGGTAAAGCATACCTTATCCCACCAGGGACAAGTACAGCAAGTGATCTGGATCTCCTTCGAGTGGTGGGTCCATGTGTTGGAGAAGGCTTCAGCCACAGCAGAAGCTAGGGCATCCACTTGTTCCGGAGATTCCAGAAAGGGACAGTCACGAAGATCCATCACCTCATCGATAACATGTTCCAAGAAGGCCTTCTCTTCATCGGAGCCCTTTGGTAGGACAGATTTGACAACCCTGATGTCAACGGGAGTGATGGGAAGGGTAACGGCCAGTGGAACATGATCCGAAGTACCCTGGAGAGATAGGTCCTGATAAGGAAAAGTCCTTGATGCATTGGGAGACGAGATGAACACCAGATCAATCACTGATGGGCAAAGATCTGGGTTGTGGGAGATAAACATTGGACCTAGGTTGGTTGGCATAACCAAATCAAGACCAAGATTGCAGCTCATTTTCATGAGCTTATGAGCTGTCATTCAATGATGCAGAACCTCAGGGTCCCACTCCGAAGAATGACAGTTAAAGTCCCTACTCATAAAGTTGAATGGGGGAAGAGCATCAACCTTCCCATAAAGGAAGTTGATGGCAGTGTGTTGATCATCTGATTAGACATTCAGGAAGTTGTAAGCCTTTGTATCAGTAAAGAGCATCAGTGCAAGGATATCAGGGTGATCAATGAGGTCCCTCCTCATTGATGGCCTTAGATGTTGCAGTTGAGTGTGAACATGAGCCATCACTCAGGGCAGGGACCCCTGGGTAGGGGGACGCACCACCATGAGCCAGTCAGGGTGCTTAGGTGTGCCAGTAATGTCATCCCCCTCCACATCAGTGGTCAAGGGAGTGGAACGGATGAACCTCCATAGAGGTTCTTGGAAAAAGAGAATATCAAAGTCGTTCTTTAATTTCTCGAGCAGTGTATCAACGTAAATGTATGATTTCACGACGTTAAAACTAAAAACCCTAACACCCTCCAGATGGTCCAGGTTGTTCCTAGACATAAGGGGGGTTATGAGGGGGGATGGGAGAGTGATGACATTTGTCATGCACCTCTTGATAATGGGCCATCAGCCAAGCCCGGTCGTGTTTGTGATTCCAGAAAGTGCACTTCCTGGAATCAGCGGGATGCTCCTTCTTGCAGTTACAACAATGAGGAGGATGGGGGCATGGTTGACTGGTAGGGGTAGCAGGAACCAGAGGCATAGCCTTCGGTTGCCCCTTGCAACACAGTGCAAAAGTGCAGTGGTTGGCACAAGAATGTGCCCCACCACAGTTGGGACATGCAGGGCCATTGGCCTTGTACCAGGAGGAGGCGTGGCCCCACTTGTAATAGTGGGTACACAATGACTTGTTGCGGTGGGGGTTAGCAGAGAGTATAACGCACTGCTTATTCCCAAACATAATCTTCTTATTCAGGAGACCAAGGGCACGGGTACCCCTCATGGAGTCCCAGATGTCTTTTTTTTTTTTTTTTTCTTTTTTTTTAATTCATCATGTTTAAGGTGGTACATGATTGCAGTCCACCTGTATCTACTATGACATGTAGGCTACAAAAAGAGTATAATACGAAGATGGGCTCTCCCCTGGCCAAACTAGACCACTGACAGGCGGTCTGGGTGAACAGTCATAGAAACATGCATGGGCACGTGAATCTTAGACTAGATATGCAAGCGACCCCTCGCCTCCCCTCCCTAGGGAGAGTATGTGTCAATTCACAATTAACTCCTACACATGCCAGAGACGTGGGGACCTAGCAGGGGTCGTGCTGTGTTATCCAACTCCCGCAAGTGGTGTGTTGGCCTTAAACACAAACGCAGAAGGATTATGCTTAAGAAAGGATACCAGCTGGTCAATAGAGACCGGCAGGCCACGATGTCTCTTGTACAAAGGACAAGAGCACAAGATATGAGTGCGAGTCTCCAAAGGAGCCCCACATTTGCAGCCAATAGGCTCTAGAGGATGAAACCGGGAGCAATACTCACCGGTCAGTGCATGCCCGAGAATGGCACGATTCGCCCTCGTCGCAATAGACTGAGAGGGAAAGGAAGGAAGCCAAGAACCCCCATGGAGGTATGTTGGCTGTAAAAGTTTGTTCTTACTGTCCTTGAGAGCAAGGAAGTTAGAACTGTGATAAGAGGAGTCCTGGAAGGTAACCTTCCAGGCCTTCTGGACAGTTGTTACGTTGAGCTTATGTAGCGAGTCAATAGATGTCTCTGGACAACATCCAGGGGTAACTCGAAGGTCGGTGGCAAATAAATGCACCTCCTAATGGATGGACCATTTCGCCAATGACAGAACGGACCAGAAAGTGAGAGAACGGTCAAGATGATCCCTGAACCATTCTAACAGAAGGTGACACACAGCCAGGGAATGTCCCTGGCCAGAATGTACGGCCCGTCTATGGAGCCCCTTAAGGGGTCTCTTACCACCAGCCTTAGCCAATGGCGACATGGAATCAACTTGAGCTGGAACCTGGCTATTTTTCCTGTACCAGGCCAACCGATGTAGGATTTAGTCCTCTCGAGTCAGGTGAGCATTCTCTGATAACTGGCAGCTTTTTTCAGCATACCCTGGTACATCACCTGCTATGGCCTACAACTTCACCCAGGCACTACCCTGGAGTTGCTTCCTGTTCCTCAGCAGCCGGTTCGGTATGCCTTACAGCCCAGATCCCTGTGCTTAACTGTCTGAGATCTACACCTTGCAGACACTGCTACCAGATTGGTCCTGAGGTTATTTTAAGCCAACTTAGTCAGTATCCTCAATCTGGAGATTGGGTTATATCTACTAACTACCGGAACTATGCCGAAGCGGACTGGGAGGGGTATCCTATCTCAGCGGCTGTTTTCAGCACGCCCCAAGTCGGACTGTTATCACAACATTCCCCTTCTTATAATACCCTATCTCCAGCAGTGGCTTAGGTAATCCTCCCAAGTTAGGTCCCGGTATTAGGGCACCACCACCTTTTGGCCAATATTGGACTTGGGCGATGCATACAGCTGGGTCACACCGTGACAGTGTGACATCACTATGTGACTTACTATGTGGCTGGGTGTGACAACTCCCATGCTAGCCTGTGACAGCACCAAACAATGCCAAACAGGACCACACAACCTAATCCAGTGTCACCCGGGAATATTGCTAAGCAACCACGCCTCATGCACTGGTACTTCCCATGGTTGAGAATAAATCTCCCCCCACAGATTTCGAATCCAGGACCTTCTAGCCAAGCAGCCTGGTAGGAATTAAGCCTACACCCAAACCACTCGACCATTAGGCCAACCGGAGTCCCAAATGTCGAAGAATACCATACAAGAGTCAGACATCCTAGAGTTATGCACCAGCCTCAAAGGACTCTTGAGGCTGATAAGAGGAGTATGCACCGACGAGGTAAGAACCTCCTCGATGTCTGCTGGGGTACATTGAACTCCGGCAGCAGAGTTCTTGAGATAGGGGACATCAACCACATGGAGGTATGACACCAAAGAGGGGAGTCCAATCCAGAAGGGAGCTCCTGGAGGGGACAGACATTCGACCAATGCCCTAAGGATCTCAATATCCTTAGTCATGGTGAGCTTATTGGTGGCCATGGAATAGCCATCATATGCAAGCGTGGCACCTTCCATGATCAGAGAGCTTCTCCCAGCCTTCAATACCTTACAGGCCTGCTGGGTAAGGGAGTGGCAACCCTGTGGACAGTATGGGTAGCCAGTTTCTTGAGATGGAGGTGGATGGGGATGAGGCCGGCTAAGGCCTCAGCTCCTCCAGTGGGGCTGGTGCAGAACACACCAGTAATCCACAATACAGCTTTACACTACATAGTGTTAAGTTGTTTCAGAAGGACCTTGTTATAGGCACCTTCATAAAACCACAAACAAAACCCATATATAGCGATAGGCATTACACATGAGCAATACAGGGTCTTCTTCTGAGCAGGAAGAAGGCCTCACAATGAGTTACCAAGCATGCCCATGGCCTTGACCATGGACAGTGACTTGGTAGCATAGTGACAAACGTGCTCTTTAAAGGTAAGAGCCCGATCAAAGAAAAAACCCAAGTATCTCCAATGGGTCTTAGGGCATAATGGAGTATCACTAGTATGGGGAGCATACCCCAAGTCCAGTGGTGGGTTGTCATCTCCCTGCTTATGGGAGAAATGAAAAACTTCAGACTTGTTGTGCTCGATGGCAAGCCCAAATGAGGTAGTTAGGCAATAAATAATCTGGTACACCTGCTTGAGGCATACCAAATTAGGTTCCCAGGACTGCAAGAAGGAGTATCCCACCGATTCCAGGAAGTGTGCTTTCTGCAGGCTAGCATGGGAGTTGTCACACCCAGCCACATAGCAAGTCACATAGTGACATCACACTGTCATGGTGTGACCCAGCTGTGTGCATCGCCCAAGTCCAATATTGGCCAAAGGTGGTGGTGCCTTAATGCCAGGGCCTAACTTGGGAGGATTACCTAAGCCACTGCTGGAGATAGGGCATTATAAGAAGGGGAATGTTGTGATAACAGTCCGACTCGGGGCGTGCTGAAAAAAGCCGCCGAGATAGGATACCCCTCCCGGTCTGCTTCAGCATAGTTCCAGTAGTTAGTAGACATAACCCAATCTCTAGATTGAGGATGCTGACTAAGTTGGCTTAAAATAACCTCAGGACCAATCTGGTAGTGGTGTCTGCAAGATGTAGATCTCAGACAGTTAAGCACAGGGATCTGGGCTGTAAGGCATACCGAACCGGCTGCTGAGGAACAGGAAGCAACTCCAGGGTAGTGCCTGGGTGAAGTTGTAGGCCATAGCAGGTGATGTACCAGGGTATGCTGAAAAAAGCTGCCAGTTATCAGAGAATGCTCACCTGGCTTGAGAGGACTAAATCCTACATTGGTTGGCCTAGTACAGGAAAAATAGCCAGGTTCCAGCTCAAGTTGATTCCACGTCACCATTGGCTAAGGCTGGTGGTAAGAGATCCCTCAAGGGGCTCCGTACACAGGCTGAATGCCAAGGGTGCCCCCCCACACCCTCTCTCCATCTCTCTCCTGTCTGACCGCCTCATTAGGCAGGTCAAGGGTTCCCTTATGGAAGCCGTTTTGGTACTCCCATCCCTTACTGAACAGTTTGACCCCTGCTCTGCAGCAGCTCAGCCTGGTTACTGTCTCCTGGACCACTTTGTGGCCTAGGTCTCCTTCCACAACTCTCCTTGTTCTCATGACAAGAGAGCTGTGCATATAAGGCATTTGAATAGCACCTTGGAACGTGCTAATGCCAATCCTTGGGTTCTCGCTGTGGCCACGAACGCTAGTCTACCACTGCGGGGGGAGTTCCGGGCAGTTTCTGCTACCCATATCTACTGGTCAGGCTGGTGTGTCTGCCAGACAAGGCATGCGGCGGGTCGAGTGACAGCTCCTGATGTGGAGCTGTATACTATCTGGATTGCAATTGGAAAGGCTACCAGCCTCCCTGGTTGCAATTCCATTGTCTTGTTCACTGACTCCCTTGGCTCTGCTAAGAGAGCAGTGGACCCCTCCATTCACTCCGGCCAGGCTCATTCGCTTGCTGTATGTAGTGCCCTTATAGAGTGGTTTGGGGGTTACCCTGAACACTCTCTTCACATCTGGCACACCTACTCTTTGGAGAAGTGGGCCATTCATGGTACCGTACACCAGTACTACACCAAACTTCAGGTCGCTGCAGGTTCCCATCCACAAACCTCCCTCGACTCCCTTCATCAGAAGGTTGTCAAATCCTGCCAGGATGCCTGGATCACTCGATTCCAGGATCCTACTTACTTGGGTAGCCAGTTTATGGCTCTCGAAGGGCACAATGGTAAGCCCCTCCAGCCCACTTACCTCCATGGAGGTTTGTGGCTGCCTTCCGCCACAGCAGAGTCCAACTTGCTGTCCACCCGCATGTGTAGAGTTATACTCAACCATGTGCCTATCAGGGCCTATAGGTCTCGATTCTTCCAGGACAAACCATTCTGGTGTCCATGCGGGGCTCCCTTTGAGTCTTGTGTGCATATTCTTACCAACTGTAGTCGGTTTGACACCTCTAGGGGGTACTCTGCCATGCCGGGTGCCCTTATCAAGTTCTTGAAAGCGAACCCTCAGGTGTTCGCTTTCCCATCCATTCCTCAGGGAATTGGATAACTGGCTCAGGGTAAGTGGGTTATTGTCCAGCACCGGAGAACTCCGGTGAAAGTCTGGTGAAGACCATTGGAGTTTTATGAACGGAGTTGTCCCCTTTGGCAACTAGGTGTGGTGAAGACGCCAATAGCCACATAAATGGTGTGGCCAATTACTCTGGCAAGGGTGACCATGGCCGGGGGGATGACTCTCAGTAAGAAGAACTTTGGGGGCTAGTAGCTGGACTGGTAACTGGGGGTTTCCATTTCCAGGCATTTGCAGTGAATTAACACTTACTGACCGGGCCTGGTCTCGGACTGGGTCGCTGGTTGGGGGACCTCCCTGCCTACTTGCCTCCTCTGGCGTCCACTCCCCTCGCCCTTCGGGCTCGGGAGTAGGATGCAATTCCTCCTACCGTTGGTCTTGGGCAATGGTACTTATGCTTGGTAGGGCGTGGCTACTCTTTCTCCGTAGATACCCGCTAGAGTACTCGTTTGTATTCCGGCCACGGGCTGTGTTCAAGCACCGTGTAATAAATCGGCCTTAGGCCATGATTTTAAAAAAAAAAAAAAAAAGTATGCTTTCTGGAATCACAAGCATGACCAGGCCTGGCTGACAGCCCATTATCGAGAGGTGCATGATAGATGTTGTTGCTCTCCCATCCCTCCTCATAACCCCCCTTATGTCTAGAAACAACCTGGACCATCTGGAGGGCATTAGGGTTTTTAGTTTTAACATTGCGAAATCATATATTTACATTAATACACTACTCAAGAAATTAAAGGACAACTTTGATATTCTCTTTTTCCAAGAACCTCTATGGAGGTTCATCCACTCCACTCCCTCAACCACTGATATGGAAGGGGACAATGTTACTGGCATACTTAAGCACCCTGACTGGCTCATGGTGATGTGTCCCCCTACCCAGGGGTCCCAGCCCCAAGTGATGGCTTATGTTCACACTTGGTTGCAATGTCTAAGGCCATCAATGAGAAGGGACCTCATTGATCACCCTGATATCCTTGTGCTGACGCTCTTTACTGATGCAAAGGCTTACAACTTCCTGAATGTCTATTCAGACAATCAACATAACACCATCAACTTCCTTCATGGGAAGGTTGATGTTCTTCCCCCATTTGACTTTATGAGTGGGGATTTCAACTGTCATTCTTTGGAGTGGGACCCTGAGGTTCTGCATTATCAGACAACAGCTCATAAGCTCATGGAGATGAGCTGCAATCTTGGTCTTGATTTGGTTATGCCAACCAACCCAGGTCCAATGTTTATTTCCCACAACCCAGATCTTTGCCTGTTGGTGATTGATCTGGTGTTCATATCTTCTCCCGATGCATCAAGGACCTTTCCTTATTGGGATGTATCTCTCCAGGGTACTTTGGATCATGTTCCATTGACTGTTACCCTTCCCATTGCCTCTGTGGACATTGGAATCATCAAAGCTGTCCTTCCAAAGGGCTCCAATGAAGAGGAGGCCTTCTTGGGACATGTTATTGATGAGGTGACTGATCTTCATGATCGTCCCTCTCCAGAATCCCCAGAACAAGTGGACACCTTGGTAGCTGCTATGGCTGAAGCCTTCTCCAGTGCGTGGACCCACCACTCGAAAGAGATCCAGATTACTTACCGCACTCATCCCTGGTGGGAGGAGGCATGCTCTACCTCCTTCTCCAGATATCAGGGCTCTCGTAGTCATGGTGACTAGGGGGACTTTAGGCATGCTTGTACAGCCACCAAACAACGATTCTTTGACTCTAAGATTGAAGAGATTGCTTCTACTAACAAGCGGCCCTAGGACCTTATGGAGTGGGTCAAGGCTTGCAAGTTACCCTCCTGCGAGGCTATCTAGTTTAACAGACAGCCCTGTCATGGTATGGACTCCCTTTGGGATGCTCTCCACATGGCATATAACTCTGCTGCTGATTGGCAGTATGACATATCTGTTCTTGACCCCCTCCCTGATTTTCCAGTCAGGGAGTGGGCCCCTTTTCTGGCATTGGAGCTTATGGAGGCCTTGTACTCCTGCTCTAATATGTCCTCTCTAGGGCTGGACCATGTTATGTGGTCCCACCTCAAGCACATTGTCATTGATGAAGATTGTTTGGTGGTGTTCCTGTGCTTGGCCAATGCCTGCCTTATGGTAGGTCACTGGCCCCGCAGTTTCAAGGAGTTGCTCTCGGTTATCATTCCAAAGCCGGGGAAGCCCTCCTACTCTACCCCCAAGGCGTTCAGGCCAATGGTCCCCCTGAACACGCTTGGTAAACTGGTTGAGAAAATGCTTTCCAACTGCATCCAGTTTGATGCCATTAGACATGACATCTTTCATCCCCATCAACTCGGAGGCATTCACCAATGTTCCACTGAGGATGCTGGGTTGTTCCTTACCTACCTGGTTCATGCTAGGTGGGCTAAAGGTCTCAAGATGAGTGTGGTCGCTTTCAACATTGCTCAGTTCTTTCCCTCTCTGAACCATGAGATGCTCATGGCCATACTCACCAAGTAGGGGTTCCTGCTGAAGGTGAGGACCTTTTTTGCTTCGTATTTGGTTTTTTTTTTTTTTTTTTTTTTTTTTTTTTTCAAAACAACATGTTTAAGGTGGTACATAATCGCAGTCCACCTGTATCTACTATGACATGTACATACAATAGAGGGTACACGAAGATGGGCTCTCCTCTGGCCGAACTAGACTACCGACAGGCGGTCTGGGTGAACAGTCATGGAAACATGCATGAACATGTGAATCCTAGACCAGACATGCAAAGTGACCCCTAGTCTCCCCTCCCTAGGGAGAGTATGCATCAATTTGCAATTAACTCCTACACACATCAGAGATGTGGGGAGCTAGCAGGGGTCGCGCTGCATTATCCAACTCCCGCAATTGGTATGTTGGCCTTAAACGCAAACGCAGAGGGATTACGCTTAAGAAAAGATACTAGCTGGTCAACAGAGACCGGCAGGCCAGGACGTCTCTTGTACAGTGGACAAGAGCACAAGATATGAGTGTGGGTCTCCAGAGGAGCCCCACACTCGCAGCCAACAGGCTCTAGAGGATGGAACCAGGAGCAATACTTGCCAGTCGGTATGTGCCCGAGAATGGCACGGTTTGCCCTTGTCGCAACAGACAGAAAGGGAAAGGAAGGAAGCCAAGAACTCCCATGGAGGTACGTTGGCCATAGCAGTTTGTTCTTACTGTCCTTGAGAGCAAGAAAGTTAGAACCGCGATAAGAGCCCGTGTATGGAGCCCCTTGAGGGAATAAAGCTCCTAGAGGCCCAGAGATGGGGGTTTTGAGATGTTGTGTGCCCATAGAATGCCCAGCATGTTCCCAGGCTCCCATATTGGTGTCGCATCCAGCCATGTTGCGGGGACTTTGCCCCTCCCTCCTAAGAGGTAAAGCCTTTAGCTTGGGCGAATACCCCGCTACTGAGAGAGCGCAGTATCCCTGAGGACCGGCCCGCCGTTCGCTTGAGGCATCCTTCCTATATGGTGCATGGATGGGATCTCACTGCTTGACTACACATGCTGCTACCCCAAAACCAGACCTCTCGCATGGTAACAACTCAAATGGGTACACCCCGATCTTCATGGGGACCCACCGACAGAGGATTTTGACCTCTCGAGCTGGGCCGCTCCTTCTCGGTAACCGGGCGGCTTTTTTCAGCACGCTCCCAGGAAACGGCCCGCTACAGTCCACTAGTTGGGCAGGCAGAGGCCACAAAGGCATACCTCCAAGGCACGACCCCTGGACTAGCTTCCCGTTCCCCCGCAGCCACTTTTGCTATGCCCTACCCCCAGAGAAGGCGACTTGTCTTTGGGCGTGGATCCGCGTGCTAATACTGGCAGGGATCTCTATCTCACAGGGGGCGTTACCAGGGTGGTGTTCACATTGGATTACCTAAGCAACCCGCGGAATGGATTACTTAAGCATTCCGCGGAATGGGCGCCAATCAACCCGAGTTTCCCTGAGTCAACCCGAACCTGCCCATGCCCTAGAGTTTGGTGTATCCCTACTAACAACCAGGCGCTACCCCCAGAGGGGTTCCCAAAGGCATGGCGACACTGGTGGGGGGTGGCCTGTCCTTTCGGTCGGCTTGTTATCACTTTGTTCCCCCTATTATTGTCCCCTATCCTTTCGGTCCCTTTCGGGTGCGACAGGGCGGCTTTTTTCAGCACGCTCCCCACCAACATGCAAGCACGATTGGGGGTGGGCCTGGATGTCCGTTGTCAGCTGGTATAGCCCAGCCTCAAGATACTAGCCAGACTTGACCTGCAGCAGGGGTAAAAACCCACATGCAAACCCTATATGGGACTGCAAGCCCATCTAATTGGTAGAAGGGCCGCCACCACTGATGACCCAGCGAGCACAAGCGAGCGAGGTGGCCAGTATCCCAGCCTTTAAGACCCTTTACCAAGGGGCCGCCTCATTGATCTGTGCATATAGGCATCAGTCAGATGAACAGTGGGGATATGCCCACCTTTAATTGCCTTTACCAAGGGCATGCCGCCCATTGACTGACTAACGTTGCCACCTGGACCGCCCCCCTACAGCCAGCAAAGGCTCAGAAAAGACACGAGCCCATGAGAGAGAGCCCGAGAAACGAATGGTGCAATGAGGAAAGGGAAGTGGAAAAGTGATGGTGGTGGTAACAAGTCAAGGAGCGATGGCTTCATATTTGGTGGGCTGTTCCACTGTTTATACATGGAATGGCTTCTCCTCTGATCCCCGGGGTGCAGATTTTTTTTTTTAAATTGTGGCCTAAGGCCAATTTATTATGCGGTGCTCAAACACAGCCCATGGCCGGAGTACAAAAGAGTAATCTAGCAGGTATCTACGGAGAAGTGGTGGACATGCCCCACCAAGCAGACATACCATTGCCTGAAACCAATAGTAGACAGAATTGTGTCCTACTCCTGAGCCTGAAGGGTGGAGGGAGTGGATGCCAGAGGAGGCAAGTGGGCAGGGAGGTTCCCCAACTAGTGACCCAGTCCGAAGACCAGGCCCGGTCAGTAAGTGTTAGTTCACCGCAAATGTCCAGCACGGAAACCCCCAGTTACTGGCCTAGCTACTAGCCCCCAGAGTTCTTCTTACTGAGAGTCATCCCCCTGGCCACGGTCACCCTTGCCAGAGTAATTGGCCGCACCATTTGTGTGGCTATTGGTGTCTTCACCACACCTAGTTGCCGAAGGGGACAACTCTGGTCATAAAACTCCAATGGTCTTCACCGGACTTTTGCCAGAGTTTTCTGGTGCTGGACAATAACCCACCTACCCTGAGCCAATTATCCAATTCCCTGAGGAACGGATGGGAAAGTGAACGCCTGAGGGTTCACTTTCAAGAACTTGACGAGGGCACCAAGTGTGGCAGGGTACCCCCTAGAGGTGTCAAACTGACTACAGTTGGTAAGAATATGCACACGAGACTCGAAAGGAGCCCCACATAGACACCAGAATGGTTCATCCTGGAAGAATCGAGACCTATAGGCCCTGATAGGCACATGGTTGAGAATAACTCTACACATGCGGGCAGACAGCGAGTTAGACTCCACTGCGGCAGAAGGCAGCCACGAACCTCCATGGAGGTAAGTGGGCTGGAGGGGCTTACCATTACGCCCTTCGAGAGCCATAAATTGGCTACCCGAGTAAGTAGGATCCTGGAATCGAGTGATCCAGGCATCCTGGCAGGATTTGACAACCTTCTGACGAAGGGAGTTGAGGGAGGTTTGTGGACAGGAACCCGCAGCAACCTGTAGCTCAGTACAGTACTGATGTATGATACCATGAACGGCCCACTTCTCTGAAGAGTAGGTGTGCCAGATGTGAATGGAGCACTTGGGATGACCCTCGAACCACTCCATGAGAGCATTGCACATGGCAAGCAAATGAGCCTGACCTGAGTGAACAGAGGGGTCCACCGCTCTCTTGGCTGAGCCAGGGGAGTCGGTGAACAGGACAATAGAGTCACAATCAGGAAGGCTGGTGGCCTTTCCAATTGCGATCCGGATAGTGTACAGCTCAGCATCAGGAGCTGTCACTTGACCTGCCGCGTGTCTTGTCTGGAAGACATGCTGGCCTGACCGGTAAATATGGGCAGCGGAAACTGCCTGGAATTCCCCCCGCAGTGGTAGACTGGCGTCCGTGGCCACAGTGAGAACCCGAGGATTGGTATTAGCACGTTCCAAAGTGCTATTCAAATGCCTTATATGCACAGCCCTCTTATCACATGAACAAGGAGAGTCGTGGAAGGAGACCTGGGCTGCAAAGTGGTCCAGGAAACGGTGACCAGGTTGAGCCACTGCAGAGCAGGGGTCAAACTGTTCAGTGAGGGATGGGAGCATGGAAACGGCTTCCATAAGGGAACCTTTGACCTGCCTGATGAGACAGTCAGACAGGAGGGAGATGGAGAGGGGGTGTGGGGGGGCACCCTTGGCGTTTGGACGATCGAGTAGGGATCGAAGAGGGTGAGTATTGGAGAGGGTAGGGAGACAGTAGTTCGCTCTTGAGGACAACTTCTTCAGATGGAGGTGGATGGGGATGAGACCAGCTAGGGCTTCGACGCCACCAGAGGGAGAGGTGCAAAATGCACCGGTGATCCACAACGCAGCCTTGCGTTGCATAGTATTAAGGGATTTGATGAGGCCCTTACACCAAGTCTTATCAAAGTACCACAGACGGAAGCCATACGTTGCAATAGGCATGACGCATGACCTGAAGAGGAGCCACTTCTGCTTGGGGGTCAGACCGTGGGAGGAGTTACCCAGCATCCCCATCACTTTCATGGTGGAGAGGGCTTTGGTGGAATAATGTCGAACATGTTCCTGAAAATTCAGGGCACGATCGAAGTAAAAGCCCAGGTACCTCCAATAGGTCTTAGGGCGGAGGGGGGTGTCCCCTGTGAATGGACTGAAGCCCAAGTCAAGGGGGGGATTGACGTCTCCAGGCTTTCTGGAGAAGTGGAAGAGCTCAGACTTGTCATGCTCTATGACAAGCGTGAATGCTACAAAAAGATTAAAGAGAACAATGTATGCCCCCTTGAGGGTATCCAAGTTCTTGTCCCAGGTCTTAGCCTGGGCAATGACAGTACCGTCATTGACATATGACAGCAGAGTACTCCCAGGGGAAGTGATCTGCAAGTCGAAAACCTTCATAAGAGGTGCGATATAGAGGCCAGAGAGGACAGGGGACATGGCAGAGCCCTGTCCGACGCCCACGTCTGTGCCCCGGGGATCAGAGGAGAAGCCGTTCCATGTATAAACAGTGGAACGGCCCACCAGGTATGAAGCGAAAAAGGTTCGCACGTTAAGTGGGAACCCCTGCTTGGCAAGAATGGCCATGAGCATCTCATGGTTCAGAGAGGGGAAGAACTGAGCAATGTCGAAGGCGACCACGCTTGTCTTGAGGCCTTTAGCCCACCCAGCGTGAACCAGGTGGATAAGGAACAACCCGGCATCCTCAGTGGAACATTGGCGAATGCCTCCAAGTTGATGGGGATAAAAGATGTCATGTTTAATGGCATCAAACTGGATGTGGTTGGAAAGCATTTTCTCAACCAGTTTACCAAGCGTGTTCAAGAGGACAATCAGCCTGAATGCCTTGGGGGTAGAGTAGGAGGGCTTTCCTGGCTTCGGAATGATAACCAAAAGCGACTCCTTAAAGCTGTGCGGCCAATGCCCCACCGTGAGGCAGGTGTTGGCCAAGCGCAGGAACACCGTCAAACAATCTTCATCGATGACGATGTACTTAAGGTGGGACCACGTAACATGGTCCAGCCCTGGAGAGGATGTATTAGAACAGGAGGACAGAGCCTCCTTGAGTTCCAGCGCCAAGAAGGGGGGCCACTCCCAGACAGGAAGGTCTGGGAGGGGGTCAAGGACAGACGTATCACACCGCCGATCAGTAGCAGAGTTGTAAGTCGAATGGAGGGCATCCCAGAGGGAGTCCATACCATGACAAGGCTATCCATTAAACTGGATAGCCTCGCAGGGGGGCAACTTGTGTACCTTGACCCATTCCATAAGGTTCCATGGCTGCTTGTTGGTGGAGGCAATCTCCTCAATCTTAGAATCGAAGAATTGTCATTTGGTGGCTGTGCGAGCTTGCCTAAAGTCCCCCCAGTCACCATGACTACGAGAGTCCTGGTACCTGGAAAAGGAGGTAGAGCACGCCTTGTCCCACCAGGGATGAGTGCGGTGAGTAATCCGGATCTCCTTTGAGTGGTGGGTCCATGCGTCAGAGAAGGCTTCAGCCACAGCCGAAGCCAGGGCATCCACTTGATCCGGGGATTCCGGAGAGGGACGATCAGAAAGATCAGTCACCTCATCAATGACGTGTCCCAGAAAGGCCTCCTCCTTGTTAGTACCCTTCGGTAGGACAGATTTGACAACCCCGATGTCAACGGGGGTGATGGAAAGGGTGACGGTCAGCAGAACATGATCCAAAGTACCCTGCAGAGATATATCTTGATAAGGAAAAGTCCTTGATGCATCGGGAGATGAGATGAACACCAGATCAATCACCCATGGGCGGAGATCTGGGTTGTGGGAAACAAACGTCGGACCCGGGTTGGCTGGCATAACCAAATCGAGACCAAGATCACAGCTCATTTCCATAAGCCTATGAGCTGTCGTTCGATGATGCAGAACCTCAGAGTTCCACTCCAAAGAATGACAGTTAAAGTCCCCACTCATAAAGTCGAGTGGGGGAAGAACATCCACCTTCTCATGAAGGAAGTTGATGGCGGTATGCTGATCATCTGAGTAGATGTTCAGGAAATTAAGGGCCTTCGCATCAGTAAAGAGCGTCAGTGCCAAGATATCAGGGTGATCAACAAGGTCCCTCCTCATTGATGGCCTTAGACATTGCAACCGAGTGTGTACATACGCCATCACTCGGGGCAGGGATCCCTGGGTAGGGGGGCACACCATCATAAGCCAGTCAGGGTGCTTGGGTGTGCCAGTAACATCATCCCCTTCCACGTCAGTGGTTGAGGGAGTGGAGCAGATGAACCTCCACGGAGGTTCTTGGAAAAAGAGAATGTCAAAATCGTCTTTTAACTTCTCGAGCAGTACATCAACGTAGATAAACGATTTCGCGACATTAAATGAAAATACCCTAATGCCCTCCAGACAGCCCAGGTTGTTCCTAGACATAAGGGGGGTTATGAGGGGGGATGGGAGAGCGATGACGTCTGTCATGCACCTCTCGATAACGGGCTGTCAGCCAGGCCCGGTCATGTTTGTGGTTCCAGAAAGCGCACTTCCTGGAATCAGTGGGATGCTCCTTCTTGCAGTTACAACAATGAGGAGGATGGGGGCATGGTTGACCAACAGGGGTAGCAGGAACTGGAGGCGTAGCCTTCGGTTGCCCCTTACAACACAGTGCAAAAGTGCAGTGGTTGGCACGAGAATGTGCCCCAGCACAGTCGGGACATGCAGGGCCATTGGCCTTGCACCAGGAGGAGGTGTGGCCCCACTTGTAACAGCAGGTACATAGTGACTCATTGTGGCGAGGGTTAGCAGAGAGTATACTGCACTGCTTGTTCCCAAACATGATCTTCTTATTCAGAAGACCGAGAGCTCGGGTACCCCTCATGGAGTCCCAGATGTCAAAAAACGCCGTACAAGAGTCAGACATCCTGGAGTTGCGCACCAGCCTAGGGGGACCCTTCAGGCTGATGAGGGGAGCATGCACCGACGAGGTAAGAACCTTCTCGACATCTGCTGGAGTACACGGAACTCCAGCGGCAGAGTTCTTGAGGTACGGGACGTCAACCACACGGAGGTACGACACCGAAGATGGGAGTCCAATCCAGAAGGGGGCTCCTGGAGGGGACAGACGTTCAACCAACGCCCTAAGGATCTCAATGTCCTTGGTTGTGGCGAGTTTGTTGGTGGCCATGGAATAGCCATCATATGCGAGTGTGGCACCTTCCACAATCAGAGAGCTTCTCCCAGCCTTCAACGCCTTACAGGCCTGCTGGGTAAGAGTATGGAGACCAGCCAAGGCATTCGACTTGTCTTCATAGGAAACCAGGACCTGCTTTCGTGATGGTCCAGGAATCATGAATGCTGGCTTCTTAGGGCAAGCGTTCAACGAGGGAGATTGCTTTGCAGCCTTAGCTTGCGAATGAAGACTGAGGAGCTGCTCTGCAGAGAGGTGGGGGAAGGCCACTTTCAATGCAGAGAGCGGTTCTATCCCAGGTTTGGACGAGGCCAGTTGTTTTGCTGCAGCCAAGTAAGCCTTCTGTCCTGGCTTGGGCTTCGAAGCGATCATGGGGGGGGAGGCCCAGAGGGCCTCTCGTAGGGGACCTGAGGCTTCGTAGGGGCCTTAACAGGTCGGACAGGTGCCTTCCCCTTAGGGTCCATGCACGGGCATTTGACCGGAGTCTTCTCCGGATCCATGAGATCGTCCTCCTCCTGCACAGGGGCTCTGCACTGGGGGGGGCTGAGGGTAGAAGGTCCTGGTACCCTGGGGGGGGGTAGCCAGGGGCCTATAAGTCACCACTGGGAGAGCAGGAAATACCGAAGTGATTGAGTCCCTCAGGGAGAAAGAATTACTCGCCCCTGTGTAGGTTTCACGCCACATGGGGGAGGATGCAACCGTCTGGACTATCTCAGATAGTCGAGAGGTGATGGGATGGAAGGACAGAGTGTCCTCCTGAGGAATGAGATGCGCCGTCTTCATGAAGTCAGTGACAATCTCAAGCGACCATTGGATCGCATCGGCGTCCTCTCTGGCACTAATATTAATGCCCAGGATAGAGAGGAGGGCGGTGGTAGGCTCCTCCTGGTCATCCTGTTCCATAGCCTCTGGGGTGGGAGGGGGAGGGGAAGATGGGGGGAGGGACAAAGCCCTGGCTTCTGCACCAGGAGCTGGGATAGGTCAAGAGGGGGTTGGGGACCCATGTCGCGATGGAGTGCATCCCCTCTGCTGAAGGGGAACTGCAGGGGCGTAGGTATCCCTGGCACTGCTGCCGTAAGGGGGGATACCCAGAGAGTAAGGGCCTGGAGTGGACCTGGGGGGGGGACCGGCTGCTGCCTCAAAGGCAGTAGCCATGTCGTCGTCATCTGAGGAGGCCTCGCGATAGGCACTCGTCCTCCTCCTCGAACTGTGAGTAGGCATGGGGGCTAGGGGCCCGTACGGAAATCCGTACTAGGAGTGCTCACTGCCTTGGACGGACGTGTAGGACGTTAAGAGTGTCGACGAAGGGGTGATCACATGATTGACAGGTAGGAGTTCCGGGAAAAGAAGCAATACCAGGGTGCAGATGTGGGCATTGGACAGGACTCTGCCATGTCCCCAGTCCTCTCTGGCCTCTATATCGCCCCTCTCATGAGGGTATTCAATTTGTGGATTACTTCCCCTGGGAGTACTCTGTTGTCATATGTTGACAACGGTACTGTTGTCACCCAGGCTAAAACCTGGGATGAGAACTTGGACACCCTTAAGGGAGCATACATTGTTTTTTTTTTTTTTTTTTATCAACATGTTTAAGATGGTGTGCGATCACAGTCCACCTGTATCTACTATGACATGTAGGCTACAAAGGTAGGTAAAAGAATACGGGCTCTCCCCTGGCTGAACTAGACTACCAACAGGCAGTCTGGGTGAATGGTCATGGAAACATGTGTGGATGCGCGAGTTCTAGACCAGAATGATGAGCGACCCCTAGCCTCCCCTCCCTAAGGAGAGTATGCAATTAACTCCTACACACGTCGGAGACGTGGAGAGCTAGCAGGGGCCGCATCACATTATCCAACTCCTACAAGTGGTGTATTGGACTTAAATGCAAATACTAAAGGGTTATGCCTAAGGAAACCTACCAGCTGGTCAATAGAGACCAGCAGGCCATGACATCCCTTGTACAAAGGACAAGAGCACAAGATATGAGTGCAGGTCTCCAGAGGAGCCCCACACTCGCAGCCAACAGGCTCTAGAGGATGGAACCAGGAGTGGTACTTGCCAGTTGGTATGTGCCCAAGGATGGCACAATTCGCCCTCGTTGCAATAGACTGAGAGGGAAAGGAAGGAAGCCAAGAACCTCCATGGAGGTACATCGGCTGTAAGACTTTGTTCTTACTATCCTTGAGAACAAGGAAGTTTGAACCTTGATAAGAGGAGTCCTGGAAGGTAACCTTCCAGGCCTTCTGAACAGTTGCTACGTTGAGCTTACACAGCACATTGATAGATGTTGCTGGACTGTATCCAGCAGCAACCTGAAGATCAGTGGCAAATAAATGCACCTCCTGATGAATGGACCATTTTGCCAAGAATGGAACAGACCAGAAAGTGAGGGAGCAGTCAGGACAATCCCTGAACCAATCCAACAAGAGATGACAAACAGCCAGGGAGTGTTCCTGGCCAGAGTGCACGGACGGGTCGAGAGCTCTCTTGGCAGAGCCAATTGAGTCCGTGAAGACCGCAATGTGTACAGCCTCAGAGACCGCCGCAGCAGTTCCCAGAGCCATATGAATAGCAAAAAGCTCAGTGTCTGGGGCTGTGACTTTGCCAGCTGGGTGATGCAATACAAGAAGCAAATGTGTTCCCCTATAAATGTGGGCAGCCGAAACCGCCTAGTAGTCTCCAATCAGTGGCAGACTTGTGTCTGTCGCTGCATAGACCACTTGTCTGTCTTTTTTTTTTTTTTTTTGAATCATGGCCTAAGGCCAATTTATTATGTGGCACTCGAACACAGCCTGCGGCCGGAGTACAAAAGAGTAAACTAGTGGGTATCTATGGAAAAGAGGTGGACACGCCCCACCAAGCAGACATACCATTGCCTGAAACCAACAGTAGACAGAATTGCGTCCTACTCCCGAGCCTGGAGGGCGAGGGGAAGACCACCTATCTGTCCTCACAATACTCATGAAGAGTATCATTGAGCAAGCCTACTTGATGACCCACAGAGTTGCCACTGAGCAAGGCATCAAATGTTTTGTAAGTCACCTGGGCTGCATAGCAGTCCAGGAGACAAGAACCTGGCAATGCTTTGAGTGCAAATGGCTTGAATGCCTCTGTCAAGTTTGGCAAACAAGAGTTTGCCTCTGTGACCAGCCCCTTGACCTTAACCACCTGAGTGGGAGTCATGAGAGTGATCAATCTGGGGTGTGGAACACAACCCCCCATGTACTACTGCCCCATGATGGAGCAAACAGGGTGGTTCTCAGAAAGGGTGGCTACCTTGTGGATGGCACAGGTCACCAGCCAGCTAAGGCTTCAGCTCCTCCAGTAGGGCTAGTGTGGAATGCACCAGTGATCCACAATGCAGCTTTCTGCTACATAGTGTTAAGTTGTTTCAGACCAAGGTTTGATTCCTCTAGGGGGTACCCAGCTATGCCAGGTGCCCTCGTCAAGTTCTTGAAGGTGAACCCTCTGGCATTCGCCTTCCCATCTGTTCCTCAGGGAATTGGATAACTGGCTTAGGGTAGGTGGGTTATTGTCCGGCACTGGGGAACTCCGGTGGAAGTCCAGTGAAGACCTTCGGAGTTTTATGAACAGAGTTGTCCCCTTCAGCGACTAGGTGTGGTGAAGATGCCGATAGCCACACAAATAGTGCGGCCTATTACTCTGGCAAGGGTGACCATGGCCAGGGGGATGGTGCCTAGTAAGACGAACTCTGGAGGCTAGTAGCAGGACCGGTAATTGGGGGTCTCTGGCACTGGGCATTTATAGTGAGTCAACACTTACTGACCGGGCCTGGTCTCTGGACTGGGTCGCTGGTTGGGGGACCTCCCTACCTGCTTGCCTCCTCTGGCGTCCACTCCCCTTGCCCTCTGGGCTTGGGAGTAGGACACAATTCTGTCTACTGTTGGTTTTGGGCAATAGTATGCCTGCTTGGTGGGACATGTCCACCACCTCTCTGTAGATACCTGCTAGTTTACTCTCTTGTACTCCGGCCATGCGCTGTGTTCGAGCACCATGTAATAAATCGGCCTTAGGCCATGATTTTTAAAAAAAAAAAAAAAAAAAGTTGTTTCAGAAGGGCCTTGTTACAGGCACCTTCATAAAACCATAATCAAAACCCATACATAGTGATAGGCACTACACACAAGTAGTAAAGAGTCCTCTTCTGAGTAGGAAGAAGGCCTTGTGATGAGTTACCAAGCATGCCCATGGCCTTGACCATAGACAGAGACTTAGTAGCATAATGTCGAACATGCTCTTTGAAAGCAAGAGTGCAATCGAAGAAAAAACCCAAGTACCTCCAATGGGTCTTAGGGCATAACAGAGTGTTGCCAGTATGGGGAGCATACCCCAAATCCAGTAGTGGGTTATCATCTCCCCGTTTATGGGAGAAATAAAAAACTTCGGACTTGTCATGCTCGACAGCAAGCCTAAACAAGGTAGTCAGATGATAAATAATCTGGTACGCCTGCTTAAGGCATACCAGATTAGGTTCCCAGGTTTTTGCCTGGGCAATGGCAAGGCCATCATTGACATATGAGAGTAGGGTACTCCCAAGAGCAATTGCCTCCCTGTCATAAAGCTTCATGAAGGGGGCAAGATAAAGGCTGGAGAGGACAGGAGAGAGTGAAGAGCCCTGACCTACCCCTATGTCCGCCTGTCTGAGATCAGACTTATAGTCTCCCCATGCATACTGCATAGAGCGGCTGACTAAATAAGAGGCAAAGAATCTACCCACACAGGGGTCGAATCCTTGCTTCCTCACATAACGGCTGGCCTTCAGGATCCCTCCTCCACAACGGCGTGTTTGTCGTCTGGCAATTCATGCATAGCCGTAGAATCGACAACAACATGTTGTAGTTGAGTGAAGGAAAGAACTGAGCAATGTTGAAGGTGACAATGCTAGTTTTGAGGCCCTTGGCCCACCCTGTATGAACAATGTGGGTTAGGAGCATCCCAGCATCATCAGTGGACCTCTGACAGATACTACCGAGCTGATTTGGATGAAAAACTCCATATTTGACAAAGTCAAACTAGAGGTGATTCAAGATCATTTTCTCGATGAGCTTGCCAAAGGTGTTCAGGAGCACAATGGGCCTGAATGCCTTAGGCATTGAGTAGGATGGCTTGCCCAGCTTTGGTATGATAACCGACAAGCTTTCCTTGAAATGGGATGGCCAATGACCCACATGTATGCAGGCATTAGCTATCCTGATGAATAACTGAAGGACATTGGGGTCCTTGGTAATCTCTTTGAGGTGGGTCCACATTACATAGTCTGGCACCAGGGCAGACACATATGTCCACCCCTGAGCAAGTGCTCAGGGCATCCATCAGCTCTAAGGCTGAGAAATGGACCCACTCCCTAGCCAGAAGGCTTGGTAGCAGGTCAAGAACAGAAATATCCACAGCTCAGCCAAAAGCTGAGTTGTAGGTATTGTGGAGTGTGTCCCAGAGATCTGGGAGCACATGACATAGCTCTCCATTGTACTGGATAGCCTCACAGGGTGGAAGCTTCCACTTCTGGACCCATTTCATAAGGTCCCATGGTTACTTGTTAGAAAAAGCAATCTCCTCGATGCAAGCATCAAAGAAGTTGCATTTAGTGCGCTTCTTAGCACATCTAAAACCAGAGTAGTCATTGTGAGAACGAGTCTCACAATATCTCCCAAAGGTTTTGTGGCATTCCTGCTTCCACCAGGGCTTAGAGCAGCAAGTGATCATAATGTCCACTGTATGGGCTTTCCATGCAGTGGAGAAGGCCTCTGCCACAGCATAAACCACAGCCTCAACCTCATCAGTAGTAGAAGGTTCTGGAAGTCTAGCTACTTCACAGAGGTCCCGGATAACATCAGTGAGGAAGAGCACTCCCTCCTCTTTTTTTTTTTTTTTTTTTTTAATTCATCATGTTTAAGGTGGTGCACGATTGCAGTCCACCTGTATCTACTATGACATGTAGGCTACAAAAAGAGTATAATATGAAGATGGGCTCTCCCCTGGCCAAACTAGACTGCCAACAGGCGGTCTGAGTGAACAGTCATAGAAACATGCACGGGCGCACAAATCTTAGACTAGATATGCAAGCGACCCCTTGCCTCCCCTCCCTAGGGAGAGTATGTATCAATTTGCAATTAACTCCTACACAGGCCAGAGACGTGGGGAGCTAGCAGGGGTTGCGCTGCATTATCCAACTCCTGCAAGGGGTGTGTTGGCCTTAAATGCAAACACAGAAGGATTACGTTTAAGAAAGGATACCAGCTGGTCAATAGAGACCGGCAGGCCACGACGTCTCTTGTACAAAGGACAAGAGCACAAGATATGAGTGCGAGTCTCCAAAGGAGCCCCACATTCGCAGCCAATAGGCTCTAGAGGATGAAACCGGGAGCAATACTCGCTGGTCGGTGCATGCCCGAGAATGGCACAATTTGCCCTCGTCGCAATAGACTGAGAGGGAAAGGAAGGAAGCCAAGAACCCCCATGGAGGTACATTGGCTGTAAAAGTTTGTTCTTACTGTCCTTGAGAACAAGGAAGTTAGAACCACAATAAGAGGAGTCCTGGAAGGTAACCTTCCAGGCCTTCTGGACAGTTGCTACATTGAGCTTATACAGCGAGTCAATAGACGTCTCTGGACAACGTCCAGGGGCGACTCGAAGGTTGGTGGCAAATAAATGCACCTCCTAATGGATGGACCATTTTGCCGACGATAGAACGGACCAGAAAGTGAGGGAACAGTCAGAACAATCCCTGAACCATTCCAACAGAAGGCGACACACAGCCAGGGAATGTCCCTGGCTGAGCACCCCCTCCTCACCACCATCATGTGGCAGGGTTTTCTTGTGAGTCTCCACTATTGTGGATGTGACTGGAAGCACCAGAACCAACAGAACGTGGTCTGATGGACCCCTAAGGGAGTAATCTAACCTAGGTCTATGGGAAATAGACAGGTCTGATGGAACAAATGAAAGATCAATAACTGAAGGTCGAAGATCCTTATTGTGCAGAATGTGAGTAGGCCCAGGCTCGACCGGAAGGGCAAGGTCTAGACTGATGTCTGTCCTGATGGAGATTAGAGACTGCAAGGTACCCAAGTGGAAGCCATAGTTAGGGTCCCAAAGCTCAGAATGGCAATTGAATTTGCTGCCCATATAGATGTGCCTAGGTAATGTAGCAGATCAGTCCAAAAGGAACCGAATTGTTGTGTGCTCTGAATCAGAGTAAACATTCATGAGATTCTGGGTCTCACCCCCCAAAAAGAGGGAGAAAACCATGATGTCACAGTGATTGATGAGATCTGTCCGATAGGACAGTCTCAGAGAAGCCAACTGGTTATGGACAAATGTCATAACCTATGGGTCAGAGCTAGGCTCCGGGGCCTGAACCATGCACAGCCACTCAGGGTGCTTGGGGGCGCCAATAACATTGTCCCCCTTGACAGAAGTTGTGGAGGGAGCAGATCTGATGAACTGCCAGGGAGGTTCTTGAATGAAGAGAATATCAAAGTGATCTTTGAGATTCTCCAGTAAAGTATCCAATAAATCATAATTTTTATTAAGATTCTGCTGGTATACATGAAGACTTCGTAGTTCCAAAGGTCGCCTATTCATTGGCAAGCTGTAGAGTACGAGGGTTGGTGAGGGGAGATTGCTATCAAAGACAGTTGTTACTCACCTCACAATAGAACTTCTTGATTTTCTTGGGTTCAAACTGAGCATCAAGAAATTTATTCGAGGTCATATGGTGCGGACCTTGACAGTTGAGACAATGCAGTGTATGAGGACAAGGCTCAGCTGCCGGTGTGGGAGGAATGGGGGACTGCACACTAAAATTACCCTTGTAGTGACCACAGAGAGTTCGGTGATGCTCCTTGTGATGAGGACCACCACAGATTGGGCATTTCAAGGCCTGCGCCTTGCAGAATTGAATGGGGTGGCCCCAGTGGAAGCATCACTTGCACAAAGACACCCCTGGAGAGGCTGCAGACAGCCTGATAGGACAGGCATATCCACCAATATGGAGTGACTTCTGGAGGAGGAGGTTCGCCTATTGACTCTTCTGCAAGTCATGAATATTGAAGTACACTGTGGCAGTATCAGATGCCTCGGAGTTCCTCGAAATACAGGGGGGTCCCATTAACATGAATAGGTTAGAAAATGCAGTGCATTTCATGATCTGCTCAATCTCGAATGAGGACCAGCAAGTCTTGCCAATCCTAAAGTAAGGGACATTGATGACCTTGAGATAGGACTTTGACTGGGGAAGGCCAACTGTAAAAACAGTTCCCTGAGGGACAGCCTTCAAAATCCACATCCTGGCAACCTCAAGGTTAGCAGGAGTGGGGACAGCATTGGTACGCAGAGCAAAACCCCTGTACTCAGCAGAGGTAGACTCTACTCAAATATGAAGGTGTGAGTCCACGAAACCATGGTTAACCATGGTCTCAAGGTGGAAAGAGGAGACTTTGGGGGTAGCCTCGAAGTCAACAATGATTTGGCACCATGAGGGGCCAGCGGTGGTCATCCTAGGCCTCTTCTTAGAGGCTTTGGACTTGGGAGGAGAGGCTTGCTTACCCATGGTGAGAACCCTGTCCAGAGGAAGCGAAGGGACATCACTTCTTGATTTGGTACTTCTACCATTAAACAAGCATAAACAACTCATCCTCATCGTCAAAGTCATTGTACTTGCTTATTTTGGTGTCCTAGCCCCCTAGGAACACACCCGTAGCCTTTCTGTATGTCATCGCAACCCCTATTCAGTGGGGGGACCAGGCGCCATGTCCCTGAGTCCCCTGACACCCTTGACACCATCCAAGCTTCCTCCTCAGGACCCATCCATCGTCTGCATGAATCTAGTCGTACTAGAAGACCACCAGACATCCTTCAAACTCCTACTGGAAGGAGGGGTTCACGTACCCCTTTACGCACAATCTCACCATCACCTGGGGGAGGATTTTGGCAAGTTAGGTGGGTTCGATGAAGATTTTTTTTTTTTTTTTTTTTTTAAATCGTGGCCTAAGGCCGATTTATTACACAGTGCTCGAACACAGCCTGTGGCCAGAGTACAAATGAGTAAACTAGCGGGTATCTATGGAAAAGTGGTGGACACACCCCACCAAGCAGACGTACTGTTGTCCAAAACCAACAGTAGACAGAATTGTGTCCTACTCCCAAGCCCAGAGGGCAAGGGGAGTGGACGCCAGAGGAGGCAAGCGGGTAGGGAGGTCCCCCAACCAGTGACCCAGTCAGTAAGTGTCAGTTCACCATAAATGCCCAGTGCTAGAAGTCCCCAGTTACCAGTCCTGCTACTAGCCCCCGGAGTCCTTCTTACTAGGAGTCATCCCCCCAGCCACAGTTACTCTTGCCAGAGTAATAGGCCACACCATTTGTGTGGCTATCAGCATCTTCACTATACCTAGTTGCCGAAGGGGACAACTCCATTCATAAAACTCCGAAGGTCTTCGCTGGACTTCCACCAGAATTTTCCAGTGCTGGACAATAACCCACCTACCCTAAGCCAGTTATCCAATTCCCTGAGGAATGGATGGGAAGGCAAACACCTGAGGGTTTGCCTTCAAAAACTTGACAAGGGCACCTGGCATAGCTGGGTACCCCCTAGAGGAGTTGAACCTTGAACAAGAGGTAAGAATATGCACACGAGACTCAAAAGGAGCCCCACATGGACACCAGAATGGTTCATCCTGGAAGAACCGAGACCTATAGGCCCTGATAGGCACATGGTTGAGTATAACTCTACATATGCAGGCGGACAGTGAGTTGGACTCTACTGCAGCGGAGGGCAGCCACAAACCTCCATGGAGGTAAGTGGGCTGGAGGGGCTTACCGTTGTGCCCTTCGAGAGCCATAAACTGGCTACCCAAGTAAGTAGGATCCTGGAATCAAGTGATCCAGGCATCCTGGCAGGATTTGACAACCTTTTGATGAAGGGAGTCAAGGGAGGTTTGTGGATGGGAACCTGCAGTGACCTGAAGTTTGGTGCAGTACTGGTGTACAGTACCATGAATGGCCCACTTCTCCGAAGAGTACGTGTGCCAGATGTGAAGAGAGCATTCAGGGTGACCCCCAAACCACTCTATAAGGGTGTTGCACACAGCAAGCGAGTGAGCCTGACCAGAGTGAACGGAAGGGTCCACCGCTCTCTTAGCTGAGCCAAGGGAGTCAGTGAACAAAACAATGGAGTCACAATTAGGGAGGCTGGTGTTATGAACTATAGACAGTACATTTCTATTATGCACCCGTCACCTTTATCATTCCAATGTATCTGCTTCGCCTCCTTGTTTCATCCCTTATGGCTGTACTCTTACTGACTCGTTCTACTCATCCCCTATGACTCCTTTACTCTGCTCCCTTATTCTTACCCCATACCACTAGTATATAAAGTGTAGTAATACTTGATGTATTCCTTACACTTTACGAATCATATCATCCCTTACTCTCTTCTCTACTTCCTTGTCTTTATCCAAAGACTTGCAACCTGAGTCTCAGACTAAGGTCGTAACATTTGGTAAAGTGTTATTCGACTCACCTTACAAAAGAGGTGCTACTATTCATAGCTAGGCTTGGAATAATAGCCTCTGACCAGGACGACAGTATATGAGCAGCAGTAGCTCATCGAGAACACCAAGAAGACCAAGAGCTCCGAGACCAACAGATATCCAGGGATCACCAGTAAACACTGGATCCAAACAACGAACAGAACCAGAAATCCCTGAAGGCCTTAAACGGCAGAAATCCAACCACAGTATAGAAGAAGACACAGCTCTTTTCGAAACCCTATTCAACACAGAAGTTGCCGAGACCACATTTGACATAGAAGTCGCCGAGATCCCATTTGATACAGAAATAGCCAAAACCACATCCGACATAGAAGTTGCCAAGACCTATGAAAACGAACATAGCGAACCAGAAACAGAATCAGAGATGGCCGATGAAATCAACTTCCCAAAGAACCTAGCCCCAGAACCAGGATACTTCAATGGAGATAGAACCAAGTTTGACGATTGGTGGAGAGTGATGTCCTTATGGACACTCTTCAACAAAATCGATGACAATGAACAAAAGATAATTGGAATACTAGCCTGAATGAAAGGGGGACTCACAGGTCCCTATGCCAACACCAAATTACAAATGATTCAAGATAAGAAAATGCCAGCATTCGATGACTTCACAAAGGAGATGGTACCCACCTTCTCCTTGGGGAATAGAAAAGCAATAGCAGAAGGGGAAATCGAGTTGTTCAAACAGGGAAAGAGGAACACCATGGACTTTTTAATAGAGTTTGAAGCATTGAAGACCCAAGCAGGAACTGACAACGCACATGCTATATTCCTCCTCAAACAATATACCAGAGCAGACATTATCTGAACTATTGTAGGCTACCTGGCAGCCTCAATCCCAGATATATACAGTAAATGGAGAAACACCATCCTCGCAGTAGGACAAGGGTACGAAACAATGGACATCACACGAGGAGATGTCAGAATAAGCACAGGAGTCACCTATGGAGGTGGAGGACAACCAATGGAAATCGGTAGACAGAGGGCAGACACCAATCAGAATGGCAAACCAAGGTGTTTTAACTGTAACCTCTATAGGCATATTGCCAAATACTGCCACAAGAAAACGAAGATAGCATACACCAAAATAATATGCTATAACTGTGGCAAACAGGGCCATATCTTGAAGAACTGTAAAGCACCGAAGAAAGCACACATCAGAGAGGTTACCAAGGAAATAGAAGAAGAGACAAAAGAGGATTTTGTCGAAGGCTCCAAGTAGGTGCAAACCCGCAAGCCAATAAACCTAGAGTTTCTGTTTTATGTCACAATAGACGATATGTGATTCCGCAAAAACGAAACTCGATGCGCGAACTTCTCCTCGATTCAACAATCAGAACAAAGAAAGGACCCAAGCAAATCACCACACTGGTGGATTCCGGATGTACACATACATGCATAGCACAGAGGGTAGTAGAAGAAGAACAGATCATGACCAAATCCCTCAAAACCCCAATATGAGTAATCAATGCTAATGGAACTGAAAACAAGAAGGGAGAAATAACAGATATGGCACAACTGGTATTAAGCAATGGTAACAAAACTGGAGAGCGCGGACCTATATCTCGGACATGACTGGCTAGTCAAGTACAACCCAGAAATCAATTGGACAAACAACATAATACACTTCAATAGATGTCCGAAGGATTACACCACCCGCCACAATGATATATGGTTCAACGAAAGAATACACATGGTAAAAGAACACATAGAGGAAAAGAAAACCGACCAAATGAACCCAGAGGACCTACCGACATACCTGCAGCCATATATGCACCTGTTCAACAAGAAGAACTTTGACAAACTACCGGAACATACGATATGGGACCACAAAATAAACCTGACAGAAGATGCACCACCGGTATTACAGTCCAAGGTCTACCCAATGACATTAACAGAGAAACAAGAACTGCAAACATTCCTCAACAAAAATATCACCTCAGGATGAATTCGACCATCACAATCCCCCTACGCTACACCATGCTTCTTCATACCCAAGAAAGATGGAACCAAACGACTGGTACAAGACTACAAGAAGCTAAATGAACACACAATCAAAGACAAAATGCCACTTCCACTCATAAGCAAAGTTATTGACAAACTCAGGAACGCGAAAGTCTTTAATAAACTCGACATCATCTGGGGATACAATAATGTTAGGATAAGGGAAGGCAATGAATGGAAAGCAGCATTCATAATGAACAATGGATTATTCGAGCCAACAGTCATATTTTTTGGAATGAGTAACTTGCCAGCAACATTCCAAAGGATGATGAACACCGTCTTTCGAGATATGCTACATGAAGGAGCAGTTGTCAACTACATGGATGATTTCATCATACCTGGGACCACACAACAGGAACTTGAAGACAGAACAAAACGATTCCTCGACATCACAGCGAAACACCAACTGTATTTCAAGAGATCGAAATGCGTATTTGACGCAAAAGAAATACCTATACTAGGATTCGTGGTTGGACAAGGCAGCGTTAAAATGGAGGAGGAGAAAGTGAAAGCAGTGAAAGAATGGCCAACACCCAAATCCCTAAAAGATGTCGAAAAATTCCTAGGATTCGCAAACTTCTACCAACGATTCATTCACGACTTCAGCAATATAGCAGCCCTGCTACATGAGTTGAAGAAAAAAGACACACAATGGGTATGGAAGGAACGACAGCAGCAAGCCTTCGAAAGGATCAAAGAAAAGATCACAAGCAAACCGGTATTAGCAATGCCACAAGACAAGAGTCAATACAGGGTAGAAGTGGATGCATCAGGATATGGAGTAGGAGCAGTATTATTGCAAAAACAAGAAGAAAACTGGCACCCAATCACATTCCATTCAAGAACAATGACACCTGCAGAATGAAACTATCAGATCTATGATAAAGAATTACTTGCCATTCGAGAAGCAATCAAGACCTGGAGACAATATCTACTCGATGCAGATGAACTATTCGAAATATGGACCGATCACAAAAAGCTAGAATACTTCTGAAAACCACAGCAACTCACAGGACAACAAGCGAGGTGGCAGATGGAGCTACAATAATACCATTATACGCTGAAACATATCCCCGGAAAAACCAACACAAAAGCCGACGTCTTATCAAGACTAGCAAAAACAGACACTACTCATGACAACACCAACATCACCTTACTACCAGACCACTTATTCGATGACAGTACGATCACCACAATCCGACAAATCTGGGAAATCTCAGGAGAAGAAGATCTGAAACACCAACTACAAAAGGAGACAAGAAGAGAAACACAGTGGCTAAAAGAAAAAGAGAAGCAACCAAAGGAGGAATGGGAAACAGATGGAGTACCAATGTTCGAAGGAAGAATATATGTCCCACCTAACAACCAAATACGACAAGAAATACTATGACAACACCATGACAAAACAGATGTAGGACATCCAGGACAACATCAAATGATGGAACTCCTTAAACGGAGTTATTGGTGGCCCTAGATGCGCAACAACATCAAACAATACATCAGGGGATGTGAAGCATGCCAATGAAACAAAATACTCCGAATAAGACCAACAACACATCTCCATCCATTACCGACACCAGCGGAACCTTGGGAAGAGATATCAATCGACATGATAGGACTGCTACCAGAGTCAGAAGAATATGATGCAATACTTGTCATAGTCAATTGTTTCAGCAAAATAATCAGATTATGTGCAGTCAACACCACATTAACATCCAAGGAACTAGGAGATATCTATCGAGATGACATATGGAGAACACACGGAATACCCCGAGAATTATCAGTGACAGAGGCCCACAATTCGTGTCCAAATTCATGGCAGAACTATGCCAAGCAACAGGAACCCAGTGAAACTTATCCATGGCATACCATCCACAAACCGATGGTCAAATGGAGCGCATCAACCAGGAGGTTGAAACATATCTCAGAAATGTAATAAACCATGCTCAAGACAATTGGAAAAAATGGCTAGCCACAGCAGAATTCCAATACAATAACAAAATCCACACAGCCACCGGATATTCACCATTCGAAATAGTTTATGGATGACACCCTTGGAAAGGAGATATAACAAGCATCACCAAAGCACCTGCAATCACGGAACGAATACAGGAGTTACAAAACATGCGACAAGAAGTGACAAAAATATTACAACGTAGTCAGGAACAAATGGGGAAATGCAACAGCACTAAGCCAGAACACGAATACACCCCAGGAGAACAAGTTTGGCTCGAAGCAAGTAATATCAGGACAACAAGACCAACCAAAAAGCTGGATCACAAATGATATGAACCATTCAGGATAAAAACGAAAATAGGCGAAACAAGCTACCAATTGGAACTACCTGAAACATGGGCGATACATGATGTGTTTAACAGCAGACTCCTCTCCCCCTATCAAAAACCCGAGTTCGACAGCCAGCACACCTCACCACCACCGATGCCCGAGATCATCAATGATGAAGAGCAATATGAGGTAGACGAAATCCCAGGACATCGCAAAAGAGGACAATGAAATCAATTCCTAGTACACTGGAAAGGGTATACCTCCGAAGAAGACACATGGGAGAATGAGTCAGAGTTAGGAAACGCTAAGGAGGCAGTTCAAGAATTTTTAGACAAAATTTCGAGGACAAAACCTATAAAAAGGGGGGGTCAAAAGCAACAATTATGAACAACAAACCTCGTGTTACAAGAGATCACTATACTCGACGCACCTCACGCTGTATCCATTGCACCCTAAACTTCACCGATTACCTTCACAACATGCCATGCACGCCAAATGCAAACCCACCCCCTTCCCAGCCAATGATGCAGAATTCAAACAAGAACTTAACAACCTCCTCGATGCCCAGTCCACCGAAGATCAAATCGAACACTATACCGCCACAACCAAAGGACTCACATACATTGCCCATGCCATCAATAATCTCCAAATCCAAGCCAAAGCCCTGAGCCGCATTCTACTCATCACCACTACCAGAGTCCTTCCTGCCGCCATGTCAACTGGGAAACATGAACTCATGAAGGAGTTATTAGACAAAGCAGCCACCGACCTCAACGTATTAGTGCACTCCGATGCAAAGAAATGCATCCAAAGTGCCTTAATCATGACAGGTGAAAGACTCAATCACCTTACTGACTCGAGCGACAACCCCACCTATAGACTTGCGTGGAGACTAATGGATCTTGACTTATATACCCCCACTACCTTACCCGACAAGCCACCCTACCACAAAGACAATGAACAGGACTGGTTAGATGAAGGAATGGAGGGAATTGACAAATCTGTCCCAGACCATCTAATGGAACCAGACATGCGAGATGAAGTAGACCACCTCCTTATACAACTGCCTGATATGGACCCGCCACCCAAACCAATGATATTCAACCCCCCCCCCCCCCATCTTATCTTACACTCAAAGATGGAGGACAGTTCAAAGAAAACTACTGGGAAGAGATTACACATAACCTCGTCACAGCCAAAACAAACGATACCACTATGTTCAAAGGATGCACCATAGCCCTCTTCAGAGGAGGCCAAGACCATGCCCCCTTTTGGATTGGATGTCGATGCAAATTGGGAACCCCGATGATTGGTCCTACCAAACATCAACTTATCAACGCCTTACACAAAGAACAAGATGACAAGTAAACTACGGTATTTCATGGGGTCATGAAAGTAAAAAGGGAGGTATTGTTATGAACTATAGATAGACAGTACATTCCTATCATGCACCCATCACCTTTATCATTCCAATGTATCCACTTTGCCTCCTTGTTTCATCCCTTATGGCTGTACTCTTACTGACTCGTTCTACTCATCCCCTATGACTCCTTTACTCTGCTCCCTTATTCTTACCCCATACCACTAGTATATAAAGTGTAGTAATACTTGATGTATTCCTTACACTTTACGAATCATATCATCCCTTACTCTCTTCTCTACTTCCTTGTCTTTATCCAAAGACTTGCAACCTGAGTCTCAGACTAAAGTCGTAACAGCTGGTAGCCTTTCCAATCGTGATCCAGATAGTGTACAGCTCTACATCAGGAGCTGTCACTCGACTGGCCACATGTCTTGTCTGGAAGACATGCTGGCCTGACCGGTAAATATGGGCAGCAGAGACTGCCTAACCCGAGGATTGGCATTAGCACGTTCCAAAGTGCTGTTCAGATGCCTTATATGCACAGCTCTCTCATCACGAGAATGGGGAGAGTCATGGAAGGATACCTGGGCTGCAAAGCAGTCCAGGAGATGGTGACTAGGTTGAGCCACTGCAGAGCAGGGGTCAAACTGTTCAGTAAGGGATGGAAGCACTGAAACGGCTTCCATAAGGGACCCTTGACCTGCCTAATGAGACGTTCAGACAGGAGGGAGATGGAGAGAGGGTATGGAGGGGCACCCTTGGTGTTTGGATGATTGAGGAGGGACCGGAGAGGGTAGAGAGACAGTAGTTTGCTCTTGAGGCCAACTTCTTCAGATGGAGGTGGATGGGGATGAGACCAGCGAGGGCTTTGGTGCCCGTCTACGGAGCCCCTTGAGGGGTCTCTTACCACCAGCCTTAGCCAATGGCAACGTGGAATCAACTTGAGCTGGAACCTGGCTATTTTTCCTGTACCAGGCCAACTAATATAGGATTTAGTCCTCTCGAGCCAGGTGAGTATTCTCTGATAACCAGCGGCTTTTTTCAGCATGCCCCAGTACATCACCTGCTATGGCCCACAACTTCACTCAGGCACTACCCCAGAGTTGCTTCCCATTCCTCAGCAGCTGGTTCGGTATGCCTTATGGCCTGGATCCCCGTGCTTAACTATCTGAGATCTACACCTTGCAGGCACTGCTACTAGATTGGTCCTGAGGTTATTTTAAGCCAACTTAGTCAGCATCCTCAATCTGGAGATTGGGTTATGTCTACTAACTACTGGAACTATGCCGAAGCAGACTGGGAGGGGTATCCTATCTCGGCGGCTTTTTTCAGCATGCCCCAAGTCGGACTGTTATCATGACATTCCCCTTCTTATAATGCCCTATCTCCAGCAGTGGCTTAGGTAATCCTCCCAAGTTAGGCCCTGGCATTAAGGCACCACCACCTTTGGCCAATATTGGACTTGGGCGATGCACACAGCTGGGTCACACCATGACAGTGTGATGTAACTATGTGACTTGCTATGTGACTGGGTGTGACAACTCCCACACTAGCCTGTGACAGCACCAAACAATGCCAAACAGGACCACACAACCTAATCCGGTGTCACCTGGGAATATTGCTAAGTAACCATGCCTTGTATACTGGTACTTCCCACGGTTAAGAATAAATCCCCCCCCACAAGTTTTGAACCCAGGACCTTCTAGCCAAGCAGCCTGGTAGGAATTAAGCCTACACCCAAACCACTTGACCATTAGGCTGATGGGTTCAACAAAGATCCCATAACTCCCCCTTAGGGCCCTAGCCCCAGCACACCTAGCCCTGCGCCCTCCTCCACCAGCTCCTCATCCCTGTACTACTGCCATCTTCTTAACACTGTTGACAGTGTTGCAGCAGATCTTGAAGTGGCCTTGAACTCACTGGACCTAATCTCCACCTTCCTCAACAAGACGGTGGAGAATATCAACTGGACTACCCTGCTGGGTAATTCAGTCTACCTCCTAGCACAATTGATTATTCGATTGTGCAAAGCTATCAATGACAGTGGATGGTCCACTATCAAACTTGGTTTCGGGATGCCTACTATTGGTATCATCCTGAGTACATCTATGGGACTGGCCCCCACTGCTCTTGCTGCCACTCCTCCTGTCCCTTGTACTCCTCCTGTACCAAGGGCTCGAGCTGTCCCCTGGCCTTCCCTGGCTGGGCCTCCCCCCCAGGATCCAGACATTCCGATGTCTGGCCCAGAGGGACCTTTGAGTGGTCCTCGCCCTGCTGGGGTTGGACCATCTCCTCTCTCAGGCAAGGGGACCTACCAGTGCAAGCCGGTGGCTCTTCCTGCCCCTTCTACTCTGGCTACCAAGGCAGGGAACAAGAGAACATTCTCTATAGTGGCCAAGGAGCCTGCTCCCCAACTGAAAGGGAAGGGAAAGGCAACTACAGCATTGGGCCCTGTTGTGCAACTTGCACAGATGTTCCCTTCACTTCCTCCAGACAGGATTCTCACCATGGGCAAGCAAGCCTCTCCTCCCAAGTCCAAAGCCTCTAAGAAGAGGCCTAGGATGACCACTGCTGGCCCCTCACATTGCTAGATTATTGTTGACTTTGAATCTACCCCCGAAGTCTCCTCATTCCATCTCGAAACCATGGTTTCATGGACTCATGCCTCCATATTCAAGTAAAGTCTACCTCTGCCAAGTACGGGGGTTTTGCTCTGCGTACCAATGCTGTCCCCACTCCTGCCAACCTTGAGATTACCAAGACATGGATTTCAAAGGCTGTTCCTCAGGGAACTGTGTTTACAGTTGGCCTTTCCCTGTTGAAGTTTCGGACATATTCTAGAAACAGACTATGAAGTCATTATGATAATAATAGACTGATCCGTTACTTTCCAGTAACTTCATTCCGTAGTAACTTCCTATGAGTTGCTCTGCATATGATGAGAGTCATAAGTACTTGATAGATTATTCTACATAGTACCAATGACTAGATACTACGTTCTGCAGTACTCTGCAGGCACTACGCCGCAGTTAAAGGGAGTCATAAGGAACAATCCATGCAATACTAGTATTTTATGTAGTATGACTCGTCTATGTTACAATATGTATATAAACCCCATGTAGCAGACCTAAGTTCTGTATCTTGTTCAATCGAACAACTTCTTTATCATTGCCTATCTCTTTGAGTACAACACCTCTATCGATTTAATTGACTTTGACCTCTACTCCTCTGACGTTAACCGATTCATCAATAATATCTGTCTATCCGAATTACCTTTCTACAGGTATCAGATAGAAGCTTATTATCTCGGTGAGTAGACCCTACATTCTCTCCCACTGCGTTTACTGCTGTCCCCAGCAAACAACTCGTTACGGTCGTTTCCTCAACAGGTTATGGGCCCTGGTAGCCTTACTGATGGTTAAACCATTATCATCCCCTCTAACCGAGATAGGATGATAGGGCTTTACCTGACAGAGTTATCCTTGTATTTGATCATTGCTGATACGAGAATTTTCTTCTAGAAAGAAATACACTCGACGAAGATATTATGTCTACGAACAATATCGTCGCTGGTTTACCTAAGCTCAATGGGCCTAAGAACTATGCGTTCTGGTCTAGAAGGCTTCAGGATGCCCTAACCCTCATTTCTGTCACTGGTTCTGACCAGTCCGGATGGACTGTGACAGACCAGGATCTCTCTCCTGCCAATCCTACCACCTTAACGGAGGAGGATAGAAGGAGAGAACAATTGAGAGGTCAGGCATTGGCTGTTATTAATGGCACCTTACCTGATTCCCTGTTACTCCATGGGCATGATGCTCCTGGATTCCTCTGGAGTGATTTGAAAACCCGCTTTGGGACACCTTCTCCTGCTGCGGTGTATTCAATTCTCCAAAGAATGTTGTGAAAGCGCATTTCAGGGAATCAAGATCCAGCAATGGATCTACCTGAATTGAGAACAATGGCTTCTCAATTAGAAACAGCTAAAGTAAAATTGCCAGAAGTTCTTGGTGCAATGATCGCTTTGAATGCATTACCACCGGATTGGAATGCAGTGGCACAAACAACATTGGCGAATAATCACGATGTTGTAGATATGACCTGGGAGGTAGTTCAGCAGGCTATAAATGCTGAGTGGTCAAGATGTGAAGGGTCAAGACCTAACATGTCTAACCAACAAGCCTCTTTTGCCGCCACCGCCAACTACCAAGCTCGCCCTCAGGGCAACGTTCCTAGGACTCGCCCTGGACCACCCTGGAACCGCTTCCACCCTGGAGGCGATACCAGGGCCCAACCTGCGAGAGGTCCTCGCCACCCTGCCAATCCGAGTGGGCAGCCCCCTCAGCCTTCTCCTCCTACTCCTACCTGGATTAACATCCAGAAGAAGAAGAAGAAGCCCAAGAAGCGCCAGGGTAAACCCCAGGCCCACATGGCGGAAGCCATGGCGGGCTTTGCCACTGCCATGGAACTGGCGGTCTGTCGTTTCACTGGTCCGGGGATGACCCCTTTTGACCTGATGAGGCGCATGGATGCGCCTCGACCCGTTCCCACTCCTGCTCCTCCGACCACTTGTGTATTAGTGAGTGAGAGACCAAAACCTCTTACTTGGGTTAATCCCAAGAAGGTCCAGCAGGCACGATAAAATGCTCATGCTGAGCTCGAGAAAAAGGTGCGTGCTGAAGCACAAAACTTATGTTTAACTGCCTTACTCGAAAACTCACTGTGGATCCAACAGGTGACCACCTGGCGCGACCGTGTCACTGGTCCTTTGCCTATGCAAATGGCAAAGAAACGTGCCCTCGATCGTTATGATCGACGGATGCACGAGGTCTCTCACCCCCGTGCCCAACAAGGACGATCGGTGACACCACCCGGTGCACCTTCAGTTCCTTCTGGTCACCCCCCAGGTTGTACCTGTGAGGGACACACGAGGGTGAGTAAATGGTTCTTGAAACATAGTAACCCTGATATTAATGCGACTCGCGTCCGCTTCTCCTTCCTTTTACCACTTGGTTCGCCATACACCTTATTGGTTTCTCCCAAATTTGGGACGAAAATTAATTTGGCTATGCATCATGTGGTAAAGATCCCAAGCATGGACTCCGTTGCCCGGGGTGACTCGCTTGAACCCAGAGAGGTTCAGCCGTTCTACCTTCCTCCTCGGGAGGAAATAGTAGCTCCGACTGTTAGGACCTATGAAGAGGAGTTCCCTCCTCTTCCTCGGGCCTCCCCTCCGATGGAGTACTTCCAGAGTAAGAGATACTCTCTTACTCAGAAGAACAAGACTGCTGACAGACAACCTGCCACACTTACAGTGTTGGTAGATGAAGCCTTCAAATGGCTTGAGAGCGAGAAAGAGGTTGACGACCTCATGGCACTGGCTCAGGATGTCGCCTACGACATCCGCGACCCCAGAAACCCTGCGAACGTCGCAGGACCCTCTTCTGGGCCTCTTCTGAAGTCCCCCAAGTCCGAACCATTTGCTTTGGCACCTCAATCTGAGGTGTCTCTCGGACTTTCGTCGACTGACTACGGAAGCAACTTCAAGAAGAAGGGAGGAGCTGGGTATGTGATCAATTCGATCTCAGATACTCTTACTAACCCTGATACACAGTCCTGTCACCAATATGCCGACCGGCCGTCTTCGCAAGAAGAAGGGCAAGGGCAAGGGGAAAGGACGTCAGGGGCCGGGCATATAGATACGCTATCGGGATCTTTAGGATCCCATAATAATGTATTCTCATGCGAATCAATGAATGAGAAGTGTTTTAACACTTCTCAATTTTCTTGTTTCTCCACACACATGCCCGATCAGTATTTAAGAGTACCAGATCAATTAAGATCTCGATCACTAAGCAATGATCAAATCATAACGCCACTAGAAGAATATAGTGACGTATGGTTATTAGACTCAGGGGCATCATGTCATTATACCCCTTATGTGGAAGACTTCATCAACTTCGAAGAACTCGAAGTTTCAATCCCAATTAAGACTGTAGGAGCACAAGGCCCCTACCTTAATGCAGTTGGTCTTGGCGCAGTTATGCTTAAGCATAGAGTCTATAACGGGAAGACTAACAGCGTTCAACCAATGCAGATATTAATATATCCAGTCTTCCTTCTAAAAGGAACCTCTGAACGACTAATGTCAGTGGGACAGTTATGCCAGGATGGCAAAACTGTTAGAACAGATGCCAACGAATCAGTAGTAGTTGATAGCGAAGGAAATGCTATTCTTCAAGCATATCCTTCAGCAAGTCGTAATACTACTTTACATTTTGTTAACACAAAAATTGTACACTCGGAACAAGCAGCTATGACTGCGGATCCGATTGTTGGCTACAAAGTTGTACATGCAAGATTAGGACATCCCTCTAATCGTATCCTCAATCATTTTGAGAAAAATACGATTGGGTTTACTCCGGTGCGGATTCCCAAGCAAAAATCTGTCTGTGACAGTTGTGCCAAGGGAAAGATGCACCAGAAACCCTTTAGAGAGAACCCTACATGCACAAAGCATCCATTCAAAAGAATACACTTGGATTTAGTTGAACTTCCGATTCTTTCCTACCATAAATTTAAATGGGTCATGACCATAATGGATGACTTTTCCTCTCATGGATGGATTTGCTTCCTCCATAAGAAATCAGAAGCAGCAGAAGAAATGAAAAATTTCATTGCCTTAATTCAGACTCAATATAAAAATATCTCTGCACTGATAGAGGAGGAGAGTATGCAACTGACGAGTTGCAATCTCATTTGCACTCATTAGGGATCATACATGAGACTAGTGCACCGCACATACACCAACAAAATGGTCGAGTGGAACGCTTGAACCAAACTCTAATGGATAAAGCAGAAGCCATGCGGCATCATGCTTGTATTCCTGATGGTTGGTGGGAGTTTTCTATAGATCATGCGATACATATCTATAATAAAACACCGGTATCATGACTCATGTGGAAAACACCTTATGAAGTGTTGAATCAGAAGATTCCAGACATCTCCAAAGAGAGAGTCTTTGGCTGCGGTGCTTATGTCTTTCTCCCAAAAGAGATAAGAGACAATAAACTGACAGCGAAGTCAGAACTCATGATTTTCCTTGGTTGGACATCGGATAGGAAAAATTATCGTTTCATGAGACACCTAAATGGAAATGTAATCTATACATCTCCAACAGCCATATTCAGCGAAGAACACTTCCCTAAATGTGTTGGGAAGAAGCGAGAAGAACGGATGAACCAACCATCATCTTCTACTTCTCGAAGTACACCTTCGGAAGTTATTGTCTTCCATGCTCCAGATCCATCTACTGGTTTACCTATTAATAAACCACCAAGTCCTATTCCCCGAACTTCTTCCAATAGTTCTCCGGAAGACAGGACTTATAGATCTGTACATGAACGAATTCCAACTCCTTTCCCTGAACCTAAAAAGAATAAAGGAAAGGGAAAAGCACCGAATATCGATACTGATGTTCAGGAGGAGTGGGATGGTATTGTGCAAAACATTCTCTTTCCACCAAGAGAAGCACAAACACCAGAAGACAATGACAGTGATATATTATGATCCACCTAATCACCCTGAAGGTCCGAACCATCCGCCTTCTCTAAGAGATGATCCGGATGTACAACCATTCATACCCTATACCCCTGTCGAAGATGATCAGGATGCTGGTCTTTCTGTACCACGAGGTCACTCGGATCAAATACCAGTTCCTGAAATACCTCAGAGACCGCAAAGAACCAGAAAAGTACCTGAACGTCCAGGAAACTTCTATGGTTCTACCAAGTATCCGACCAAAATACTCCAGGACTATGAGATGTTCCAACCTCCTAAGTCGAAATTAACAAGTTCTACAAGTAGACTTGTTAGACAAATTCGATCAGAGGCTTCCAAACCTGGAATAATTGATAGACGTTCTCAGCTTGAAGCTTCTACACTAGAATACTTATGCAGAGAAGGAGGAGTAGGGATGATTGATTATCTGTGCACTCAAAAAGTCGAATCACCATTAGTTCCTATTTCTTTCAAGGATCTAAATCAACTACCATCAGAAGAGAAATCTAAATGGTGGAAAGCGTGCTTAGAAGAGTTAAATTCACTCAAAGAAAGACATGTTTATGACTTAGCTAAACTTCCGCCTGGAAGAAAAGCTGTCAAAAATAGATGGGTCTTTACACCCAAATCAGATGGTCAATACCGTGCTCGGCTAGTAGCAAAAGGATTCTCTCAGATAGAGGGAATCGATTACGATGAATTATTTTCACCAGTAGTCCGTTATGAGACAGCATGACTCATATTTGCAGTCGCTGCCCTCAACGATTGGGAGATGCTCAGTTTAGATGTTAAAACTGCTTATCTCTATGGAAAACTGGATGAAGAACTCTATATGGAACTTCCAGAAGGTTTCAATACAGGTCGTGGTAATCTGGTTTGGAAATTAAACCAAGCCATTTATGGATTAAAGCAATCTGGACGACAATGGTAGAAGGAATTGACTAAGTCAATGACCGACCTAGGATTTGTCCGATCCAAACTAGATGCTGGAGTCTATTATTATTATGACCCTGAAACCAAAGAGCTTATTATAGCTCTGGTCTATGTAGATGACTCAATGTTCATCGGAATTAGAGGCTCTAGACTTCTACATGAGAAGTGAGCACTCTTTATGAAGAAATGGGAATGCCGAGACCTTGGTCCAACCAAAGAGTTTCTTGGCATGAAAATTTCACGAAATCCTATAAACCGATCAATCACCCTAGACCAAATGGATTATCTAGGAAAAGTACTTGATCGATTTAATGTAATTGGAAAAGAAGAAATACCATTACCAAATGGATTTATCTTCGAATCCAATACAGGAAAAGCGACACCTGACTTCATAAAGAGGTATCAACAGTTAGTAGGATCAGTTATGTATCTAATGATAGGCAGTCGGCCCAACATAGCTTTCGCCACTGTCAAATTATCACAACATATGACCAATCCAACTAAAGCGCATTACAATGCAGGCTTACATTTGCTAAAGTATCTTAATGCTACTCGCAAATATAGAATTACCTATAATGGAAGTTCTATGCAAGGCCTGAATGCCTTTTCCGACTCTGATTGGGCTGGTGATCCAATTAGTTGTAAATCTGTAACTGGATATTTCTGTTTGTTAGCCAGCGGAGCTATCGCTTGGTTAAGTAGGAAACAGAAAACTGTTGCATTATCTTCCACCAAAGCTGAATATATGGCTTTGTCAGATTGCAGTCGACAACTTGTTTGGACTGTCAATTTATTGGAAGAAATTGGTATCCGATCATTAGCCCCTTATCTCTTTGGTGATAATGAGGGTTCAATATTTTGGGCCAAGAATCCAGTAACAGAAAAACGACCAAAACACATCGACGTCAAATACCATTACATCCGTGATTTGGTAGAAGACGGAAAGATTGAAATATTTTCTGTGAAAGGCACTGAAAATCCTGCCGATATTCTCACAAAGAATTTAGACAAAATTAAATTCAATCTATTCCGACCTCGCCTTGGCTTGACGTTTGAGTGATTAAAACTCTATATCAATACAGAGCAAGGAGGAGTGTTGAAGTTTCGGACATATTCTAGAAATAGACTATGAAGTCATTATGATAATAATAGACTGATCCGTTACTTTCCTGTGAGCTGTTGTGGTTTTCGGAAGTATTCCAGGTTTTTATGATCGGTCCATATTTCGAATGGTTCATCTGCATCAAGTAGATATTGTCTCCAGTGTTGAAGTTTCGGACATATTCTAGAAATAGACTATGAAGTCATTATGATAATAATAGACTGATCCGTTACTTTCCAGTAACTTCATTCCGTAGTAACTTCCTATGAGTTGCTCTGCATATGATGAGAGTCATAAGTACTTGATAGATTATTCTACATAGTACCAATGACTAGATACTATGTTCCGCAGTACTCTGCAGGCACTACGCTGCAGTTAAAGGGAGTCATAAGGAACAATCCATGCAATACTAGTATTTTATGTAGTATGACTCGTCTATGTTACAATATGTATATAAACCCCATGTAGCAGACCTAAGTTCTATATCTTGTTCAATCGAACAACTTCTTCATCATTGCCTATCTCTTTGAGTACAACACCTCTATCGATTTAATTGACTTTGACCTCTACTCCTCTGACATTAACCGATTCATCAATAATATCTGTCTATCCGAATTACCTTTCTACAGGTGTCAGATAGAAGCTTATTATCTCGGTGAGTAGACCCTACATTCTCTCCCACTGCGTTTACTGCTGTCCCCAGCAAACAACTCGTTACGGTCGTTTCCTCAACATTCCCAGTCAAAGTCCTACCTCAAGGTCATCGACATCCCCTATTTCAGGATCAGCAAGACTCGCTGGTCCTCTTTTGAAATCAAACAGATCATGAAATGTACTGCGTTTTCTGACCTATTCACATTAACAGGACCCCCCCATATCTCGAGGAACTCCGAGGCATCTGACACCACCACAGTCTACTTCAACATTCACGACTCTCAGAAGGGTCAATGGGTGAACCTCCTCCTCAGGAAGTCGCTCCATATTGGTGGATATGCCTGTCCTATCAGGCCATCTGCAGCTTCTCCGAGGGTGTCTTTGTGCAAGCATTGCTTCCACTGGGGCCACCCCATTCAATTCTGCAAGGCGCAGGCCTTGAAATGCCTGACCTGTGGTGGTCCTCATCATGAGAAGCATCAACAAACTCTCTGTGGTCGCTGCAAGGGTAACTCCAGTGTGCAGCTCCCCATTCCCCCCACACTGGCAGATGAGCCCTGTCCTCATATGCCGCATTGTCTCAACTATCGAGGTCCATACCACAGACTTCGAAAAAGTGTAAATTTTTTGATGCTCGGTTCGAACCCGAGAAAATCAAGAAGTTCTATTGTGAGGTAAGTAACAACCGTCTTCGATGGCAATCTCTCCTCAATAACCCTCGTACTCTATAGCTTGCCAATGAATAGGCGACCTTTAGAACTACGAAATATCTGTGTATATCAACAGAATTGTAATAAGAATTATGATTTAGTGGATACTCTACTTGAGGATCTCAAAGATCACTTTGACGTCCTCTTCTTTCAAGAATGTCCCTAGTGGTTCATTAGATCCGCTCCCTCCACAACCTCTGTCAAGGGGGACAATGTTATTGGTGCCCCCAAGCACCCTGAGTGGCTGTGCATGGTTCGGGCCCCGAGCCTAGCTCTGACCCATGGGTTATGACATTTGTCCATAACCAGTTGGCTTCTCTGAGACCGTCCTATCGGACAGATCTCATCAACCACCATGACATCATGGTTCTCTCCCTCTTTTTGGGGGGCGAGATCTTGAATCTCATGAATGTTTACTCTGATTCGGAGCATACTGCAATTTGGTTCCTTTTAGACCAGTCTGCTACATTGCCCAGGCACATCTATATGGGTGGCGATTTTAATTGCCATTCTGAGCTTTGGGACCCTAATTACAGCTCCCACTCAGGCACCTCGCAGTCTCTGATCTCCATTGGAATGGGCATTGGTCTAGACCTCGCCCTTCCAGTTGAGCCTGGGCCTACTCACATTCTGCACAATGAGGATCTTTGACCTTCAGTCATTGATCTTGCATTTGTTCCATCAGACCTGTCTATCTCCTATAGACCTAGGTTAGATTACTCCCTTAGGGGTCCATCAGACCACGTTCTGTTGGTTCTGGTGCTTCCAGTCACACCCACAATAGTGGAGACTTACAGGAAAACCCTGCCACATGATGGTGGTGAGGAGGGGGTGCTCAGCCAGGGACATTCCCTGGCTGTGTGTCGCCTTCTGTTGGAATGGTTCAGGGATCGTCCTGACTGTTCCCTCACTTTCTGGCAACTTCTTTGATGCTTGCATTGAGGAGATTGTATTTTCTAACAAGCGACTGTGGGACCTTCTGGAATGGGTCCAGAAGTGGAAGCTTCCACCCTGCGAGGCTATCCAGTACAATGGAGAGCTATGTCATGTGCTCCCAGATCTCTGGGACACACTCCACAATACCTACAACTCAGCTTCTGGCCGAGCTGTGGATATTTCTGTTCTTGATCTGCTGCCAAGTCTTCTGGCTAGAGAGTGGGTCCATTTTTCAGCCTTAGAGCTGATGGATGCCCTGAGCACTTGCTCGGGTGTGTCTGCCCTGGGGCTGGACCACATAACATGGACCTACCTCAAAGAGATCACTGAGGACCCTAATGTCCTTTGGCTATTCATTGGGATAGCTAATACTTGCATACATGTGGGTCATTGGCCATCCCATTTCAAGGAAAGCTTGTCGGTTATCATACCAAAGCTGGGCAAGCCATCCTACTCAATGCCTAAGGCATTCAGACCCATTGTGCTCCTGAACACCTTTGGCAAGCTCATCAAGAAGATGATCTCGAATCACCTCCAGTTTGACTCTGTCAAGCATGGAGTCTTTCATCCAAATCAGCTCGGTGGTATCCGTCAGAGGTCCACTGATGATGCTGGGATGCTCCTAACCCACATCGTTCATGCAGGGTGGGCCAAGGGCCTCAAGACTAGTGTTGTCGCTTTTGACATTGCTCAGTTCTTTCCTTTGCTCAACCACAGTATGTTGTTGGTGATTTTATGGAAGCAAGGATTCGACCCCTGTGTGGGTAGATTCTTTGCCTCTTATTTAGTTGGCCACTCTATGCAGTATGCATGGGGAGACCATAAGTCTGATCTCAGACAGACAAACATAGGGGTAGGTCAGGGCTCATTGCTCTCTCCTGTCCTCTCCAGCCTTTATCTTGCCCCCTTCATGAAGCTTTATGACAGGGAGGCAATCGCACTTGGGAGTACCCTGCTCTCATACATTGACAATGGCCTTGCCATTGCCCAGGCTAAGACTTGGGAACCTAATTTGGTATGCCTTAAGCAGGCGTACCAGATTATCTATCACCTGACTACCTTGTTTGGGCTTGCCATCAAGCACAACAAGTCCGAAGTTTTTCACTTCTCCCGTAAACAGGGAGATGACAACCTACTGCTGGATTTGGGGTATACTCCCCATACTGGCAATACTCCACTATGCCCTAAGACCCATTGGAGGTACTTGGGATTCTGCTTTGATCGTGCTCTTACTTTCAAAGAGCACGTTCATCATTACACTACTAAGTCTCTGTCTATGGTCAAGGCCATGGGCATGCTTGGTAACTCATCATGAGGCCTTCTTCCTGTTCAAAAGAGGACTCTTTACTGCTCATGTATGGTGCCTATTGCTACATATGGGTTTCGATTATGGTTTTACGAAGGTGCCTGTAACAAGGCCCTTCTGAAACAACTTAACACTATGCAGTGTAAAGCTGTACTGTGGATTACTGGTGCATTCTGCACCAGTACCACCGGAGGAGCTGAGGCCTTAGCCGGCCTCATCCCCATCTACCTCCATCTCAAGAAACTGGCTACCCGTGCCATCCACTGGGTGGCCACCCTTTCCGAGAACCACCCTGTTTGCTCCATCATGGGGCAGTAGTATATGGGGGATTGTGTTCCACACCCCAGATTGATCACTCTCATGACTCCCGCTCAGGCAGTCAAGGTCAGGGGGTCAGTCACAGAGGCAAACTCTCATTTGCCAGACTTGATGGAGGTGTTCAAGCCATTTGCACTCGAAGCGTCACCAGGTTCTCGTCTTCTGGACTGCTATGTGGCCCAGGTGACTTACAAAATGTTTGATGCCTTGCTCAGTGGAAACTCTGCAGGTTGTCAAGTGGACTTGCTCAATGATACTCTTTGTGAGTATCATGAGGACAGACAGGTGGTCTACACAGTGATGGATGCAAGTCTGCTGCTGATTGGGGACTACCAGGCAGTTTTGGCTGCCTACATTTACAGGGGGACGTGTTTGCTTTGTGCATTGCGTCACCCAGCTGGCAAGGTTACAGCCCCGGATGCTGAAATTTTCGCCATTTGTATGGCCTTGGGGACTGCTGTGGCAGTTTCTGAGGTTGTACATATTGCAGTCTTTACAGACTCGATTGGTTCTGCCAAGCAAGCTCTTGACCCATCCATGCACTCTGGCTAGGGACATTCCCTGGCTGTGTGTCGTCTTCTGTTGGAGTGGTTCAGGGGTCATCCTGACCACTCCCTCACTTTCTGGTCCATTCCATCTTCGGCAAAATGGTCCATTCATCAGGATGTGCATTTATTTGCCACCAATCTTCAGGTTGCCACTGGACAAAGTCCAGTGACATCCATTGATTTGCTGCATAAACTCAACATAGCAACCATTCAGAAGGCCTGGAAAGTTACCTTCCAGGACTCCTCTTATCGTGGTTCTAACTTCCTTGTTCTCAAGGATAGTAAGAACAAGGTTTTACAGCCAACGTACCTCCATGGGGGTTCTTGGCTTTCTTTTTTTCCCTCTCAGTCCATTGCAATGAGAGCAAATCGTGCCATCCTCAGGCATGCACCAACCGGCGAGTACCACTCCTGGTTCCATCCTCTAGAGCCTATTGGCTGCAAGTGTGGGGCTCCTTTGGAGACTCGCACTCATATCTTGTGCTCTTGTCCTTTGTACAAGAGACGTTGTGGCCTGCCGGTCTCTATTGACCAGCTGGTATCTTTCCTTAAGCGTAATCCATTAGCGTTTGCATTTAAGTCCAACAGACCGCTCGCAGGAGTTGGATAATGCAACGCAACCCCTGCTAGCTCCCCACGTCTCTGATGTGTGTAGGAGTTAATTGCAAATTGATGCATACTCTCTCTAGGGAGGGGAGGCTAGGGGTTGCTTGTATATTTGGTCTAGGATTTGTGCATCTGTGTATGTTTCGGTGACCATTCACCCAGACTACCAACAGGCAGTCTAGTTTGGCCAGGGGAGAGCCCATCTTCATATACTACCCTCTTTGTAGCCTACATGTCACAGTAGATACAGGTGGACTACAATCACGCACCACCTTAAACATGACAATTTTTTAAAAAAAAAAAAAAAAGCAAGGAGCATCCCACCAATTCCAGGAAGTGCGCTTTCTGGAATCACAAGCATGACCAGGCCTGGCTGACAGCCCATTTTCGAGAGGTGTGTGACAGATGTCATCGCTCTCCCATCCCCTCTCATAACCCCCCTTATGTCTAGGAATAACCTGGACCATCTGGAGGGCATTAGGGTATTTTCATTTAACATCACAAAATCTTATATTTATATTGATGTACTGCTCGAGAAGTTGAAAGATGATTTTGACCTTCTCTTTTTCCAAGAACCTCCATGGAGGTTCATCTGCTCTGCTCCCTCAACCACTGATGTGGAAGAGAACAATGTTACTGGCACATCTAAGCACCCTGATTGGCTCATGGTGGTGCGTCCCCCTACCCAGGGGTCCCTGCCCTGAGTGATGGCTCATGTTCACACTTGGCTGCAATGTCTAAGGCCATCAATGAGGAGGGACCTCATTGACCACCCTGATATCCTGGCACTGATGCTTTTCACTGATGCGAAGGCTTACAACATCTACTCAGATGATCAACACATGGCTATCAACTTCCTTCATTGGAAGGTTGATGCTCTTCCCCCATTTGACTTTATGAGTGGGGACTTTAACTGTCATTCTTCGGAGTGGGACCCTGAGGTTCTGCATCATCAGACAACAGCTCATAAGCTCATGGAGACGAGCTGCAATCTTGGTCTCAATTTGGTTATGCCAACCAACCCAGGTCCGACATTTATTTCCCACAACCCAGATCTTTGCCCATTGGTGATTGATCTAGTGTTCATCTCTTCTCCCAATGTATCAAGGACTTTTCCTTATCAGGATGTATCTCTCCAGGGTACTTTGGATCATGTTCCATTGACTGTTACCCTTCCCATCACTCCTGTGGACATTGGGGTTGTCAAGTCTGTCCTCCCGAAGGGCTTCAATAAAGAGGAGGCATTCTTGGGATACATCTTTTTTTTTTTTTTTTTTTTTTAAATCAACATGTTTAAGGTGGTGCATGATCGCAGTCTGGATCTACTGTGATATGTAGGCTACAAAGATAATGGTATTCAAAGACGGGCTCTCCCCTGGCCAAACTAGACCGCCAACAGATAGTCTGGGTGAATGGTCACAGAAACATGCATGGGCATACAAATCCTTAACCAGAATGATGAGCAACCCCTAGCCTCCCCTCCCTAGAGAGAGTATGCATCAATTTGCAATTAACTCCTACACACATCAGAGATGTAGGGAGCTAGCAGGGGTCCTCATCCCTCACTGAACAGTTTGACCCCTGCTCTGCAGTGGCTCAACCTGGTCACCGTCTCCTGGACCGCTTTGCAGCCCAGGTCTCCTTCCACAACTCTCCTTGTTCATGTGATAAGAGGGCTGTGCATATAAGGCATTTGAATAGCACTTTGGAACATGCTAATACCAATCCTCGGGTTCTCACTGTGGCCACAGACGCTAGTCTACCACTGCGGGGGGAATTCCAGGCAGTTTCCACTGCCCATATTTACCGGTCAGGCCAGCATGTCTTCCAGACAAGACACGCAGCAGGTTGAGTGACAGCTCCTGATGCTGAGCTGTATGCTATCTGGATCGCAATTGGAAAGGCCACCAGCCTTCCTGATTGTGACTCCATTGTCCTGTTCACCAACTCCCCTGGCTCAGCGAAGAGAGCGGTGGACCCCTCTGTTCACTCGGGTCAGACTCATTCACTTGCCGTGTGCAACGCTCTCATGGAGTGGTTCGAGGGTCACCCCGAGTGCTCCATTCACCTCTGGCACACCTACTCTTCAGAGAAGTGGGCTGTTCATAGTACCATACATCAGTACTGTACTGAGCTACAGGTTGCTGTGGGTTCCCGTCCGCAAACCTCCCTCGACTCCCTTCATCAGAAGGTTGTCAAATCCTGCCAGGATGCCTGGATCACTCGATTCCAGGACCCTACTTACTCGGGTAGCCAATTTATGGCTCTTGAAGGGCGTAACAGTAAGCCCCTCCAGCCCACTTACCTCCATGGAACCATGCACCTATTGGGGCCTATAGGTCTCGATTCTTCCAGGATGAACCATTCTGGTGTCTATGCGGGGCTCCTTTCGAGTCTCGTGTGCATATTCTTACCAACTGTAGTCAGTTTGACACCTCTAGGGGATACCCTGCCATACCCAGTACCCTTGTCAAGTTCTTGAAAGCAAACCCTCAGGCGTTCGCTTTCCCATCTGTTCCTCAGGGAATTGGATAACTGGCTCAGGGTAGGTGGGTTATTGTCCGGCACCGGAAAACTCTAGCAAAAGTCCGGTGAAGACCGTTGGAGTTTTATGACCAGAGTTGTCCCCTTCGGCAACTAGGTATGGTGAAGATGCCAATAGCCACACAAATGGTGCGGCCAATTACTCTGGCAAGGGTGACTGTGGCCAGGGGGATGACTCTCAGTAAGAAGAACTCTGGGGGCTAGTAGCTAGGCCGGTAACTAGGGGTTTCCGTGCTGGACATTTGCAGTGAACTAACACTTACTGACTGGGCCTGGTCTTTGGACTGGGTCGCTGGTTGGGGGACCTCCCTGCCCACTTGCCTCCTCTGGCATCCACTTCCTCTGCCCTTCGGGCTCAGGAGTAGGACACAATTCTGTCTACTATTGGTTTCAGGCAATGGTATGTCTGCTTGGTGGGGCGTGTCCACCACTTCTCCATAGATACCCGCTAGATTACTCTTTTGTACTCTGGCCATGGGCTGTGTTCGAGCACCGCATAATAAATTGGCCTTAGGCCACGATTTAAAAAAAAAAAAAAAAAAAGAGCTAGCAGGGGTCATGTTGTGTTATCCAACTCCTGCAAGTGGTCTGTTGGACTTAAATGCAAACGCTAATGGATTATGCTTAAGGAAAGATACCAGCTGGTCAATAGAGACCGGCAGGCCACAACGTCTCTTGTACAAAGGACAAGAGCACAAGATATGAGTGCAGGTCTCCAGAGGAGCCCCATACTCACAGCCAATAGGCTCTAAGGAATGAAACCAGGAGTGATACTCGCTGGTTGGAGCATGCCCGAGAATGGCATGATTTGCTCTCGTTGCGATGGACTGAGAGGGAAAGGAAGGAAGCCAAGACCCTCTATGGAGGATGTCATCACTCCTTGACTTGTTACCACCACCATCACTTTTCTACTTCCCTTTCCTTATCGTACTATTTGTTTTTCGGGCTCTCTCTCATGGGCCCATGCCTTTTCTGAGCCTTTGCTGGCTGTAGGGGGGTGGCCCGGGTGTCAACATTAGTCGGTCGATGGGCAGCACGCCCTTGGTGAAGGCAATTAAAGGTGGGCATATCCCCACTGTTCATCTGACTGATGCCTATACGCACAGATCAATGAGGCAGCCCCTTGGTAAAGGCTGGGCTACTGGCCACCTTGCTCACTTGTGCTCACTGGGCCATCAGTGGTGGCAGCCCTTCTACCAATTAGATGGGCTTGCAGTCCCATATAAGGTTTGCATATGGGTTTTTACCCCTGCTGCAGGTCAAGTCTGGCTAGTATCTCGAGGCTGGGCTATACTGGCTGATGACGGACATCCAGGCCCACCCCCAATCATGCTTGCACATTGGTGGGAAGCGTGCTGGAAAAAGCTGCCCTATTGCACCCGAAAGGATAGGAGACAATAATAAGGGGAACGGAGTGATAACAAGCCGACCGAAAGGACAGGCCACCCCCCACCAGTGTTGCCATGCCTTTGGGAACCCCTCTAGGGGTAGTGCCTGGTCATTAGTAGGGATATGCCAAACTCCAGGGCACAGGTGGGTGCAGGTTGACTTGGGAAAACTCAGGTTAATTGGTGCCCATTCTGTGGAATGCTTAAGTAATCCATTCTGTGGGTTGCTTAGGTAATCCAATGTGAACACCACCCTGGTAATGCCCCCTGCAAGACAGAGATCCCCACCAGTATTAGCTTGCAGATCCGTGCCCAAAGACAAGTTGCCTCCTCTGGGGGTAGGGTATAGCAAAAGTGGCTGCAGGGGAATGGGAAGCTAGTCCAGGGATCACGCCTTGGAGGTACGCCTTTGTGGCCTCTGCCTGCCCAACTAGTGGACCGTAGCGGGCCGTTTACTGGGAGTGCACTGAAAAAAGCCACCCAGTTGCTGAGAAGGAGCGGCCCAGCTTGAGAGGTCAAAATCCTCTATCGGTGGGTCCCTGTAATGATTGGGGTGTACCCATTTGAGTTGTTACCATGCGAGAGGTCTGGTTCTGGGGTGGCGGCATGTGCAGTCAAGCGGTGAGATCCCGTCCGTGCACCATATAGGAAGAGTGCCTCAAGTGAACGGCAGGCCAGTCCTCAGGGATACCGCACTCTCTCAGTAGCAGGGTGTTTACCCAAGCTAAAGGCTTTACCTCTTAGGAGGGAGGGGCAAAGTCCCCACAACATGGCCGGATGTGACACCAATATGGGAGCCTGGGAACATGCTGGGCATTCTACAGGCACACGATGTCTCTTTTTTTTTTTTTTTTTAAATTGTCATGTTTAAGGTAGTATGCGGTCACAGTCCACCTGTATCTACTGTGACATGTAGGCTACAGCATAATAATATACAAAGATAGGCTCTCTCCTGGCCGAACTAGACCACCTGTCAGTGGTCTGGGTGAACAGTCGCGGAAACATGCACAAACGCACGAGTCCTAGACCAGATATGCAAGCGACCCCTAGCCTCCTCTCCCTAGGGAGAGTATGCATCAATTCGCAATTAACTCCTACACACACTAGAGACGTGGGGAGCTAGCAGGGGCCGCATCGTGTTATCCAACTCCCGCAAGCAGTGTGTTGGACTTAAACACAAATGCTGAGGGGTTGCACTTAAGGAAACTAACAAGCTGGTCGATAGAGACTGGCAAGCCATAACGTCTCTTGTACAGAGGACAAGAGCACAAGATATGAGTGCAAGTCTCCAGAGGAGCCCCACACTCGCAGCCAATAGGCTCTAGAGGATGGAACCAGGAGCAATACTCACCGGTTGGAGCATGCCCGAGGATGGCACAGTTCGCTCTCGTCGCAATAGACTGAGAGGGAAAAGAAGGAAGCCAAGAACCCCCATGGAGGTACATCAGCTGTAGAACTTTGTTCTTACTGTCCTTGAGAACAAGGAAGTTAGAACTGTGATAAGAGGAGTTCTGGAAGGTAACCTTCCAGGCCTTCTGGACAGTTTCTACGTTGAGTTTACGCAGCGAATCAATAGATGTTGCTGGACAATGTCCAGCAGCGACTCGAAGGTCAGTGGCAAATACGGCACATGACGTCTCAAGACCCCCATTTCTGGGCCTCTAGGAGCTTTATTCCCTCAAGGGGCTCCATACACGGGTATGAGACTCTATGTCAGGGAGGCAATCATGCTTGGGAGTACCCTTCTCTCATACATTTTTTTTTTTTTTTTTTTTTTAATCAACAATTTATATAGCGGTGCTTGAATGCAGTCCGTGTGTACATACATACAAAGGCAGAATGTACAGAATGTTCAGAGAAGGGAAAGTAAACTACACGTAAACTAACCCCACGAGACTCGTTGACATCTAGCGCATACACTAGAGAGATGTTTGGTACCTACGATGTTCAGCGGAAAGAGGAAATAAAGGAGTTCGGAGAGAGAGAGAGTGAGAGAGAGAAATCGATAGAAAAGAAACTATCTACTCGCAATCACAAGGGGGAACATCAAACGGTACATAGCATGTGGGCGGGTATTTACCCGGGCACCACAGGAGAGATGGAAGTTGAATGAAAACTACATAAAATAGTAGACAAGTGAGGAGAGGGGAGATAGAGAAATGAACTGTAAGTCCATAACCGGGAGAGCAAAAGAAAAAAGAGAAAAGAAAAGGATTCTACGCAGGCGCAGACCCAAACCTCCTTTGGACTTGATGATGATGTAACGCTTCTCTCATACATTGACAACGGCCTTGCCATCGCCCAGGCAAAAACCTGGGAACCTAATCTGGTATGCCTTAAGCAGGCATACCAGATTATATATTGCCTGACTACTTCGTTAGGACTTGCCGTCGAGCATGACAAGTCCGAAGTTTTTCATTTCTCCCATAAACGGGGAGATGACAACCCACCGCTGGATTTGGGGTATTCTCCCCATACTGGCAATACTCCGCTATGCCCTAAGACCTATTGGAGGTACTTGGGTTTTTTCTTTGATTGGGCTCTTACTTTCAAGAAACACGTTCAACATTATGCTACTAAGTCTCTGTCCATGGTCAAGGCCATGGGCATGCTTGGTAACTCATTACGAGGTCTTCTTCCTGCTCAGAAGAGGACTCTGTATCGCTCATGTGTAGTGCCTATCACTACGTATGGGTTCCGTTTGTGGTTTTATGAAGGTGCCCGTAACAAGGCCCTTCTGAAACAACTTAACACTATGCAGTGCAAAGCTGCATTGTGGATCACTGGTGCATTCCACACCAGCCCTACCGGAGGAGCTGAGACCTTGGCTGGCCTCATCCCCATCCATCTTCATCTCAAGAAACTGGCTACCCATGCCATCCACAGGGTTGCCACCCTCTCTGAGAACTACCTGGTTCACTCTGTTATGGAGCATCAGTATATAGGGGGTTGTGTTCCACACCCCAGATCAATTGCTCTCATGACCTCCGCCCAGGCGGTCAAGGTCAAGGGGCCAGTCACAGAGGCAAACTCTCATTTGCCAGACTTAACAGAGATGTTCGAGCCGTTTGCGCTCGAAGCATCACCAGGTTCACGACTCCTGGACTGCGTAGCAGTCCAGGTGACTTTCAAGATGTATGATGCCTCACTCGGTAGAAACCCTGTGGGTTATCAGGTGGATTTGCTCAACGACACCCTTTGTGGGTATTGTGAGAATAGACAGGTTGTCTACATGGTGATGGATGCAAGTCTGCTACTGATTGGGGACTACCAGGCAGTTTTGGCTGCCCATGTTTATAGGGGGATGCATTTGCTTCATGCATCGCATCACCCAGCTGGAAAAGTTACAGCCCCAGATGCTGAGTTTTTCGCCATCCATATGGCCTTGGGAACTGCTGTGGCAGTTTCTGAAGCCGTACATATTGTGGTCTTTACAGACTTGATTGGTTCTGCCAAGTGAGCTCTTGACCTGTCTGTACACTCTGGCCAGGGGCATTCCCTAGCTGTGTGTCGTCTTCTACTGGAGTGGTTCAGGGATTGTCCTGACCATTCCCTCACCTTCTGGTCCATTCATCAGGATGTGCATTTATTTGCCACTGACCTTCAGGTTGCTGCTGGACACCATCCAGCAACGTCCATTGATTCGCTGCATCAACTCAATGTAGCAACTGTTCAGAAGGCCTGGAAAGTTTCTTTCCAGGACTCCTCTTACTGTGGTTCGAACTTCCTTGCCCTCAAGGACAGTAAGAACAAACTTCTACAGCCAACGTACCTCCATGGGGGTTCTTGGCTTCCTTCCTTTCCCTCTCAGTCCATTGCGACAAGAGCGAATTGTGCCATTCTCGGGCATGCTCCAACCAGCGAGTATCGCTCCTGGTTTTATCCTCTAGAGCCTATTGGCTGCAAGTATGGGGCTCCTTTGGAGACCCGCACTCATATCTTGTGCTCTTGTCCATTGTACAAGAGACATCATGGCCTGCCAGTCTCCCTTAACTAGCTGGTTAGTTTTCTTAAGCATAATCCTTCTGCGTTTGCATTTAAGGCCAACACACTGCTTGCGGGAGTTGGATAATGCAGTGCAACCCCTGCTAGCTTCCCACGTCTCTGATGTGTGTAGAAGTTAATTGCGAATTGACACATACTCTCCCTAGGGAGGGGAGGCTAGGGGTTGCTTGCTTATCTGGTCTAGGATTTGTGCGCTCATGCATGTTTCCACAACCGTTCACCCAGACTGCCGACAGACAGTCTAGTTTGGCCAGGAGAGAGCCCGTCTTCTGTTACCTACCTATGTAGCCTACATGTTACAGTAGATACAGGTAGACTGCAATCGTGCACCACCCTAAACATGTTAATTTAAAAGAAAAAAAAAAGAAAAAACCCTCCATGGAGGTATGTTGGCTGTAGAACTTTGTTCTTACTATCCTTGAGGACAAGGAAGTTTGAACCATGATAGGAGGAGTCTTGGAAGGTAACCTTCCAGGCCTTCTGAACAGTTGCCACATAGAGTTTATGCAGCGAATCAATGGACATCACGGGACTTTGTCTAGTGGCAACCTGAAGATCGGTGGCAAATAAATGCACATCCTGATGAATGGACCAGAAGGTGAGGGAATGGTCAGGACAATCCCTGAACCACTCCAGTAGAAGACGACACACAGCTAGGGAATGCCCCTGGCCAGAGTGTACAGACAGGTCAAGAGCTCACTTGGCAGAACCAATCAAGTCTGTAAAGACCACAATATGTACGGCTTCAGAAACTGCCACAGCAGTTCCCAAGGCCATATGGATGGCGAAAAACTCAGCATCTGGGGCTGTAACTTTTCCAGCTGGGTGATGCGATGCATGAAGCAAATGTATCCCCCTATAAACATGGGCAGCCAAAACTGCCTGGTAGTCCCCAATCAGTAGCAGACTCGTGTCCATCGCTGTGTAGACAACCTGTCTGTCCTCACAATACTTGCAAAGAGTATCATTGAGTAAATTCACTTGACAACCCACTGGGCTTCCACCAAGCAAGGCATTGTACATTTTGAAAGTCACCTGGGCCACATAGTGGTCCAGGAGATGAGAACCTGGTGATGCTTCGAGCACAAATGGCTCAAACACCTCCGTTAAGTCTGGCAAATGAGAGTTTGCCTCTGTGACTAGCCCCTTGACCTTGACCGCCTGGGCAGGGGTTATGAGAGCAATTGATCTGGGGTGTAGAACACAACCCCCTATATACTGATGCCCCATAACAGAGCAAACAGGGTAGTTCTCAGAAAGGGTGGCTATTCTGTCGACAGTATGGGTAGCCAGCTTCTTGAGATGGAGATGGATGGGGATGAGGCCAGCTAAGGCTTCAGCTCCTCTGGTAGGGCTGGTGTGGAACACACCAGTGATCCACAACACAGCTTTATGCTACATAGTGTTAAGTTGTTTCAGAAGGGCCTTGTTATGGGTACCTTCGTAAAACCAGAGTCGGAACCCATATGTAGTAATAGGCACTATGCATGAGCAGTAAACAGTCCTCTTCTGAGAAGGGAGAAGACCTTGCAATGAGTTACCAAGCATGCCCATGGTCTTGACCATGGACAGAGACTTAGTAGCGTAATGTTGAACATGCTCTTTAAACATAAGAGCGTGATCGAAAAAAAAACCCAAGTACCTCCAATGGGTCTTAGGGCATAGTGGAGTATTGCCAGTATGGGGAGCATACCCCAAATCCAGTGGTGGGTTATCATCTCCCTGTTTACAGGAGAAATGAAAAACTTCAGACTTGTTGTGCTCGACGGCAAGCCCAAACGAGGTAGTTAGGTGATGGATAATCTGGTATGCCTCCTTAAGACATACCAAATTAGGCTCCCAAGTCTTAGCCTGGGTGATGGCAAGGCCATCATCGATGTATGAGAGCAGGGTACTCCCAAGCATGATTGCCTCCCTGTCATAAAGCTTCATGAAGGGGGCAAGATAAAGGCTGGTGAGGACAGGAGAGAGCAAAGAGCCCTGACCTACCCCTATGTCTGCCTGTCTGAGATCAGACTTATGGTCTCCCCACACATACTGCATAGAGCAACCAACTAAATAAGAGGCAAAGAATATACCCACACAGGGGTCGAATCCTTGCTTCCATAGAATCGACAACAATATGTTGTAGTTGAGCAAAGGAAAGAACTGAGCAATGTCGAAGGCAACAATGCTAGTTTTGAGGCCCTTGGCCCACCCTGCACGAACGATGTGGCTTAGGAGCATCCCAGCATCATCAGTGGACCTCTGACGGATACCACTGAGCTGATTTGGATGAAAGACCCCATGTTTGACAGATTCAAACTGGAGGCGATTCGAGATCATCTTCTCGATGAGCTTGCCAAAGGTGTTTAGGAGCACAATGGGCCTGAATGCCTTAGGCATTGAGTAGGACGGCTTGCTCGGCTTTGGTATGATAACCGACAAGCTTTCCTTGAAATGGGATGGCCAATAACCTACACGTATGCAGGTATCAGCTATTCCGATGAATAGCTGAAGGACATTGGGGTCCTTGGTGATCTCTTTGAGGTAGGTCCATGTTATGTGGTCTGGCCCCAGGGTGGACACACCCGAGCATGCACTCAGGGCATCCATCAGCTCTAGGGCTGAAAAATGGACCCACTCCCTAGCTGGAAGGCTTGGCAGCAGATCAAGAACAGAAATATCCACAGCTCGGCTAGAGGCCGAGTTGTAGGTATTGTGGAGTGCATCCCAGAGATCAGGGAGCACATGACATAGCTCTCCATTGTACTGGATAGCCTCGCAGGGTGGAAGCTTCCACTTCTGGACCCATTCCATAAGGTCCCACAGTCACTTGTTAGAAAATGCAATCTCCTCAATGCGAGCATCAAAGAAGTTGCATCATGACATTTCCCTTTTTATAATACCCTATCTCTAGCAGTGGCTTAGGTAATCCTCCCAAGTTAGGCCCTGGTATTAGGGCACCACCGCCTTTGGCCAATATTGGACTTGGGCGATGCATATAGCTGGGTCACACCGTGACAGTGTGACATCACTATGTGACTTGCTATATGGCTGGGTGTGACAACTCCCACGCTAGCCTGTGACAGCACCAAACAATGCCAAATAGGACCACACAACCTAATCCGGTGTCATCTGGGAATATTGCTAAGCAACCATGCCTTGTGCACTGGTACTTCCCACAGTTGAGAATAAATCCCCCTCCACAGGTTTCCAACCCAGAACCTTCTAGCCAAGTAGCCTGGTAGGAATTAAGCCTACACCCAAACCACTCGACCATTAGGCTGACATGTATAACTCTACTGCTGATCGGTGGTGTGACATGTCTGTTCTTGACCCCCTCCCTAACCTTCCAGTCAGGGAGTGGGCCCCTTTTTCAGTGTTAGAGCCTATGAAGGCTTTGTCCTCCTGCTCTAATACGTCCTCTCCAGGGCCGGACCATGTTACTTGGTCCCATCTCAAGTATATTGTCATCGATGAAAATTGCTTGACTTTTTTTTTTTTTTTTTTTTGAATCATGGCCTAAGGCCAATTTATAATGCAAACACAGCCTGCGGCCGGAATGCAAGAAAGTAAACTAGCAGGTATCTATGGAGAAATGGTAACTACGCCCTACCAAGCATACATGCCGTTGCCCAAGACCAACAGCAGGAGGAATTGTGTCCTACTCCTGAGTCCAAAGGGTGAGGGGAGTGGACACCAGAGGAGGCGAGTGGGTAGGGGGGTCCCCCAACCAGTGACCCAGTCCAAAGACCAGGTCCAGTCAGTAGGTGTTAATTCACTGTAAATGCCCAGCAGTAGAGATGTACCCAGTTACTAGCCCAGCTGGGCCCCAACTCCCTTTTACTAAGACCCAATCCCCCAGCTATGGTCACCCTTGCCAGAGTAATTGACTGCACCATTTGTGTGGCTATTGGTATCTTCACCACACGTAGTAGCTGGAGAGTTCAGGCCTGTTCATTGGTCATCGAGATGGTCACCAAGTCTTCACTAGGGGCCTCCGGTGCTGGACAATAACCCACCCACCCTAAGCCAGTTATCCAATTCCCTGAGGAATGGATGGGAAAGCGAATGCCTGAGAATTCGCTTTCAAGAACTTGACGAGGGCACCCGGCATAGCTGGGTACCCCCTAGAGGAGTCAAACCTCAGACAGGAGATAAGAATATGCATGCAAGACTCGAAGGGAGCCCCGCATGGACACTAGAATGGTTCGTCCTGGAAGAATCAAGACCTGTAGGCCCCAATAGGTACATAGTTGAGTATAACTCTACACATGCAGGTGGACAGCAAGTTGGACTCTGCTGTAGTGGAGGGCAGCCACAAACCTCTGTCGAGGTTGGTGGGCTGGAGGGGCTTACCATTGTGCCTCTCGAGAGCTATAAACTGGCTTCCCGAGTAAGTAGGATCCTGGAATCAAGTGACCCAGGTGTCCTGGCAGGATTTGACAACCTTCTGACGAAGGGAGTCAAGGGAGGTTTGCAGACAGGAACCTGCAGACCTGAAGCTCGGTACAGTACTGATGCACCGTACCATGAATGGCCCACTTCTCTGAAGAGTATGTGTGCCAGATGTGAAGGGAGCATCCAGGGTGACCCCCAAACCACTCCATAAGGGTGTTGCACACGGCAAGCAAGTGAGCCTGACCAGAGTGAATGGAAGGGTCCACTGCTCTCCTAGCTGAGCCAAGGGAGTCGGTAAACAGGACAATGGAGTTACAATCAGGGAGGCTAATAGCCTTTCCAATTGCAATCCAGATAGCATACAGCTCCGTATCAGGAGCTGTCACTCGACCAGCCGCATGTCTCGTCTGGAAGACACACTGGCCTGACCAGTAGATATGGGCAGCAGAAACTGCCTGGAATTTCCTCTGCAGTGGCAGACTGGCGTCCATGGCCACAGTGAGAACCCGAGGATCGGCATTAGCATGTTCCAAGGTGTTGTTCAGATGCCTTATATGTATGGCCCTCTTGTCGCGAGAACGAGGAGAGTCGTGGAAGGATACCTGGGCCACAAAGTGGTCCAGGAGACGGTGACCAGGTTGAGCCACTGCAGCGCAGGGATCAAACTGTTCAGTGAGGCATGGGAGCACCAAGATAGCTTCCATGAGGGAACCCTTGACCTGCCTGACGAGGCAGTCAGACAAGAGGGAGATGGAGAGAGGGTGCAGAGGGGGCACCCTTGGCATTCAGACAATCAAGAAGGGATTGGAGAGGGTGGGTATCGGAGAGGGTAGAGAGATGGTAGTTTGCTCTTGAGGCCAGCTTCTTCAGATGGAGGTGGATGGGAATGAGACCAGCAAAGGCTTCAATGCCACCAGAGGGGGAGGTACAAAAAGCACTGGTAATCCACAATGCAGCCTTGCATTGCATAGTATTGAGGGATTTGAGAAGGCCCTTACAACAAGCCTTGTCAAAGTACCACAGATGGAAGCCATATGTCACAATAGGCATGACACATGACCTAAAGAGGAGCTGCTTCTGCTTAGGGGTCAGACTGTGGGAGGAGTTGCCAAGTATCTCTATTGCTTTCATGGTGGAGAGAGCTTTGGTAGAATAATGTCGAATGTACTCCTGAAAATTCAGGGTACGATCGAAGTAAAAGCCCAGATACCTCCAGTAGGTCTTAGGGCAGAGAGGAGTGTCCCCTGTGAATGGACCGAAGCCCAAGTCAAGGGGGGGATTGATGTCTCCAGGCTTTCTGGAGAAGTAGAAGAGCTCAGACTTGTCATGCTCCATGACAAGTGCGAATGCTACAAAGAGATTGAAGAGAACAATGTATGCCCCCTTGAGAGTGTCCAAGTTCTTGTCCCAGGTCTTAGCCTGGGTGACGATGGTACCATCATCGACATATGACAACAGCATACTCCCAGGGGAAGTAATCTGTAAGTCAAAGACCTTCATAAGAGGGGCAATATAGAGGCCAGAGAGGACCAGGGACATGGCAGAACCCTGTCCAATGCCCACATCTGCACCCCAGGGATCAGAGGAAAAGCTGTTCCATGTATAAATAGTAGAACGGCCCACCAAATACAAAGCAAAGAAGGTCCTCACCTTCAGCAGGAACCCCTGCTTGGTGAGTATGGCCATGAGCATCTCATGGTTCAGAAAGGGAAAGAACTGAGCAATGTCAAAAGCAACCATGCTTATCTTGAGACCTTTAGCCTCATTGCTTCTTTATCCAGTACTTCCACCAGTAAACAAGTGTAAACAAAGTTGCTCATCATCTTAACCACTGTACTCACTTGTTCTGGTGTCCTAGTCCCCTAGGAACACACCCGTGGCAACTCTGCATGTCATTGCAACTCCCATTCGGTGGGGGGACTGGGCACCATGTCCCCAAGTCCCCTGACACCCTCGACACCATCCGCGGGTCCTCAACAGGACCCATCCATTGTCAGCACAAATCTAGTCGTACTAAAGGACTGCCTGACATCCTTCGAACTCCCACTGGTAGGAGGGGTTCACGTAACCCTTCACGCGCAACCTCGCCATCGCCTGGGCCCGCTGTGGAGGACTTTGGCAAGTTAGGAGGGTTTGACGAAGATCCCATGACTCCCCCTTGGGGCCCTACCCCCAGCACACCTAGCCCTGCACTCTCCTCCTCCAGCTCCTCATCCTGGTACTCCTGTCATCTTCTTAACACTGTCGAAAGTGTTGCAGGAGACCTTGAAGCGGCCTCGGATTCGCTGGACCTCATTTCCACCTTCCTTAACAAGATGGTGGAGAATATTGACTGGACTACCCTCCCGGGTAATTCAGTATACCCCCTTGCATAATTGATTATTCGATTGTGCAAGGCTATCGATGACAGTGGGTGGTCCACTGTCGAACTTGGCTTTGGGATGCCTACTGTTGGTACCATCCTGGCAGCATCTATGGGTCTGGCCCCTGCCTCTCCCGCTCCCCCTCCTCCTACTCCTTGCACTCCTCTAGTGCCAAGGGCTTGAGCTGTCCCCCGGCCTCCCCCCCAGGACCCAGACATTCCGATGCCTGGTCCAGAGGGTGCTCTGAGTGGTCCTCGCCCCATTGGGGTTGGACCATCTCCTCTCACAGGCAAGGGGACCTACCAGCGCAAGCCGGTGGCTCCTCCTGTTCCTTCTACTCCGGCCGCCAAACCAGAGAACAAGAGAATGTTCTCTGCAGTGGCTAAGGAGCCTGCCCCCTAGCCAAAAGGTAAGGGGAAGGTGACTACAGCATCAGGGACTGTTGTGCAGCTTGCACAGATGTTCCCCTCGCTTCCTCCAGACAGAATTCTCGCCATGGGCGAGCAAGCCTCTCCTCCCAAGTCCAAAGCTTCTAAGAAGAGGCCCAGGATAACTACTGCTGGCCCATCACGGTGCCAGATTATTGTTGACTTCGAGGCTACCCCCAAAGTCTCCTCTTTCCACCTCAAGACCATGGTTAACCATGGTTTCGTGGACTCATGCCTTCATATTTGAGTAGAGTCTACCTCTGCCGAGTACGGGGGTTTTGCTCTGCATACCAATGCCGTCCCCACTCCTGCCGACCTGGAGGTCGCCAAGACGTGGATTTCAAAGGCTGTCCCTCAGAGAACTGTGTTTACAGTTGGCCTTCCCCAGTCGAAGTTCTATCTCAAGGTCATCAATGTCCCTTTCTTTAGGATCAGCAAAACTCACTGGTCCTCTTTCGAGATCGAGCAGATCATGAAGCGCACAGCATTTTCTGATCTGTTTACGCTAATGGGACCCCCCCATATTTCGAGGAACTCCGAGGTATCTGATACCGCCATGGTGTACTTCAATATTCACGACTCTCAGAAGGGTCAATGGGTGAACCTCCTCCTCAGGAAGTCGCTCCATATTGGTGGATATGCCTGTCCTATCAGGCCATCTGCAGCTTCTCCGAGGGTGTCTTTGTGCAAGCATTGCTTCCACTGGGGCCACCCCATTCAATTCTGCAAGGCACAGGCCTTGAAATGCCCGACCTGTGGTGGTCCTCATCATAAGAAGCATCACCAAACTCTCTGTGGACACTGCAAGGGTAACTCCAATGTGCAACCTCCTATCCCTCCTACACCGGTGGATGAGCCTTGTCCTCATATGCCGTATTGTCTCAACTGCCAAGGTCCCCAACATACGACCTCAAAGAAGTGTAAATTCTTTGATGCTCAGTTTGAACCTGAGAAAATCAAGAAATTTTATCGCGAGGTGAGTAACAACCGTCTTCGACGGCGATCTCCCCTCACCAACCCTCGTACTCTACAGCTTGCCAATGAATAGGCGACCTTTAGAACTACGAAGTCTCCGTGTGTACCAACAGAACTTAAATAAAAATTATGATTTATTGGACACTTTACTTGAGGACCTCAAAGATCGCTTTGATGTTCTCTTTGTTCAGGAACCTCCCTGGCAGTTCATCAGATCCACTCCCTCCACAACTTCTGTCGAGGGAGATGACGTTGTTGGTGCCCCCAAGCACCCCAAGTGGCTGTGCATGGTTTGGGCCCCGGAGCCTGGCTCTGACCCATGGGTTATGACATTTGTCCATAACCAGTTGGCATCTCTGAGACTATCCTCGGACAGATCTCATCAACCACTGTGATATCATGGTTCTCTCCCTCTTTTTGGGGGGTGAGACCCTGAATCTCATGAACATTTACTCTGATTCAGAGTACACTGCGATTTGGTTCCTTTCAGACTGAGCTGCTACATTGCCCAAACATATCTATATGGGCAGTGATTTCAATTGCCATTCTGAGTTATGGGACCCTAATTATGGCTCCCACTCAGGCACCTCGCAGTCCCTGATCTCCATTGGGACAGACATCGGCCTAGACCTCGCCCTACCGGTCAAGCCTGGGCCTACTTACATTCCACACAATGAGGATCCTCGGCCGTCGGTCATTGATCTTGCATTTGTTCCATCAGACCTGTCTATCTCGCATAGGCCTAGGTTGGATTACTCCCTTAGGGGTCCATCAGACCATGTTCCACTGGTTCTGATCCTTCCAGTCATTCCCACAATTGTGGAGACTCACAGGAAAACCCTGCTGCGTGATGGTGGCGAAGAGGTAGCGCTCTTCCTCACTGATGTTATTCGGGATATCCGTGAAGTAGCTAGACTTCCGGAGCCTACCACCACTGATGAGGTCAAAGCTGTGGTTCATGCCGTGGTGGAGGCTTTCTCTACTGCATGGAAAGCCCATGTGGTGGACATCATGATCACTTGCCACTCTAAGTCCTGGTGGAGCCAGGAATGCCATGAAACTTTTGGGAGATATTGTGAGACTTGTTCTCACAATGACTACTCTAATTTTAGATGTGCTAAGAAGTGTGCTAAGCACAACTTCTCGCATTGAGGAGATTGCTTCTACCAACAAGTGACTGTGGGACCTTATGGAATGGGTCCAGAAGCAGAAGCTTCCACTCTGCAAGGCTATCTAATACAATGGAGAGCCATGTCATGTGCTCCCAGATCTCTGGGATGCACTTCACAAGACCTACAACTCAGCCTCTGGCCAAGCTGTGGATATTTCGGTTCTTGATCTGCTGCCGAGTCTTCTGGCTAGGGAGTGGGTCCATTTTTCAGCCTTAGAGCTGATGGATGTCCTAAGTGCTTGCTCGGGTGTGTCTGCCCCGGGGCTGGACCATGTAACATGGACCCACCTCAAAGAGATCACCAAGGACCCCGATGTCCTTCGGCTGTTCATTGGGATAGCTAATACCTGCATGCATGTGGGTCATTGGCCATCCCATTTCAAGGAGAGCTTGTACCAAAGCTGGGCAAGCTATCCTACTCAATGCCCAAGGCATTCAGGCCTATTGTGCTCCTGAACACCTTTGGTAAACTTATCGAGAAGATGATCTCGAATCACCTCCAGTTTGACTCTGTCAAGCATGGAGTTTTTTATCCAAATCAGCTCGGTGGCATCCGTCAGAGGTCCACTGATAATGCTGGGATGCTTCTAACCCACATCATTTGTGCGGGATGGGCCAAGGGTCTCAAGACTAGCGTTATCGCTTTTGACATCGCTCAGTTCTTTCCTTCGCTCAACCACAATATGTTGGTGGCGATTCTACAGAAGCAAGGATTTGACCCCTGTGTGGGTAAATTCTTTGCCTCTTATTTAGTTGGCTGCTCTATGTAGTATATGTGGGGAGACCATAAGTCTGACCTCAGACAGGCGGACGTTGGGGTAGGTTAGGGCTCATTGCTCTCTCTTGTCCTCTCCGGCCTCTATCTTGCCCCCTTCATGAAACTCTATGATAGGGAGGCAATCGCACTTAGGAGTACCCTTCTCTCATATGTCGACGATGGCCTTGCCATTGCCCAGGCAAAACCCTGGGAACCTAATCTGGTATGCCTTAAGCAGGTATACCAGATTATATATTGCCTGACTACCTCATTTGGACTTGCTGTCAAGCATGACAAGTGTGAAGTTTTCATTTCTCCTGTAAGTGGGGAGATGACAACCTACCGCTGGATTTGGGGTATGCTCCCCATACTGGTGATACTCTGTTATGCTCTAAGACCCACTGGAGGTACTTGGGTTTCTTCTTCGATCGCGCTCTTACCTTTAAAGAGCACATTCAACATTACACTACTAAGTCTCTGTCCATGGTCAAGGCTATGGGCATGCTTGGTAACTCTTCACGAGGCCTTCTTCCTGTTCAGAAGAGGACTCTTTATTGCTTGTGTGTAGTTCCTATTGCTACGTATGGGTTTTGACTCTGGTTTTATGAAGGTGCCCATAACAAGGCCCTTCTGAAACAAATTAACACTATTTTTTTTTTTTTTTTTTTGAATCATGGCCTAAGGCCGATTTATTATGCGGCACTTGAACACAGCCCGCGGCCGGAATACAAGCAAGTACTCTAGCAGGTATCTACAGAAACAGTGGTAACTATGCCCTACCAAGCATAAGTACTGTTGCCCAAGACCAACGGTAGGAGGAATTGCGTCCTACTCCTGAGCCCAAAGGGCAAGAGAAGTGGATGCCAGAGGAGGCGAGTGGGCAGGGAAGTCCCCCAACCAGCAACCCAGTCTGAAGACCAGGCCTGGTCAGTAAGTGTTAATTCACTGCAAATGCCCAGCAATGGAAACCCCCAGTTACTGGTCCAGCTACTAGCCCCCAAAGTTCTTCTTACTGAGAGTCATCCCTCCAGCCACAGTCACCCTTGCCAGAGTAATAGGCTGTACCATTTGTGTGGCTATTGGCGTCTTCACCACACCTAGTCGCCAAAGGGGACAACTCCATTCATAAAACTCTGATAGTCTTCACCAGACTTTTGCCGGAGTTCTCCGGTGCCAGACAATAACCTACCTACCCTAAGCCAGTTATCCAATTTCCTGAGGAACTTTTTTTTTTTTAAATCATCATGTTTAAGGTAGTGCATGATCGCAGTCCATCTGTATCTACTATGACATGTAGGCTACAAAGAGGGTAGTATACAAAGATGGGCTCTCCCCTGGCCAAACTAGACTACCGACAGGCAGTCTGGGTGAATGGTCTTGGAAACGTGCACAAACGCACGAATCCTAGACTAGAGCTGGAGAGAGCTGTTGCCAAATTGGGAAGTTTATTTGACAGGTCCTGGAATCGCAATGCAAAGAAGACCAAGATTACCACTAGGTCCAAAACCTAGTAGAATGAAGAATGCTCCAATGCACTTGCAACTCATTGTACAGACCAAAAAAACAAGCGCAAATGGAACACTTCTTGCAAAACCATGAGAAAAACAAAAAGAGCATATTTCAACAAGAAAATCCAAGAAATCTCGGTCAACAACCATCGCCTATGGGATCTAATGCCATGGGTCAAAGTATATGCTCTTCCAGCTACTGAAGCCATTCGCCACAATGGTCGGCCTTGCCTCACCATGGACAACCTATGGACAGCTCTCGACCAATACTACAACTCGGCTCAGGACAGACCCATCAATGCAGCTGTCCTAGAAGAACTACCACCAGCAATCAGCATGGAGAATAGGACTTGGGTCAACTTCTTTCTATTGGAAATGAGAGAATCACTCAAGGACACCTCGAATTCTTCTGCCCCTGGCCCCAACCACATTTCCTGGTCCCACCTTAAACAGATCACCAATGTCAACACTTGTGCCGATCTCTTCCTCAAAATCAGTTGCGTGTGCCTATCCCTTGGACACTGGCCCTCGCACTTCAAAAAATCAACATTGGTAATTATCCCCAAACCCAACAAACCTGACTACTCCACTCTGAAGGTGTTCAGGCCGATTATCTTACTCAATACATTTGGCAAGTTAATAGAAAAAATGCTAGCTAAATGACTCCAATTCAAGGCAGTGAAATTCAAGGTTCTCCACCCTCATCAACTGGGAGCTATCCGACAATGATCCACTGAGGACGCGGGACTCTTCCTAACACACATCATCCGAGGAGCATAGACAAAGAAAAAGAAAACATTGGTGCTTGCATTTGATGTAGCCCAATTCTTCCCATCCCTTAACCACAACCTCCTTACCAACATACTCGATTGACAGGGATTTCCTCCTCAAATTGTGAGATTCTTTAACAATTATCTCAAAGAATGCTGCACTTCCTACCAGTGAAACAACAAAATTTCCCCGGAATTTGATGCAGCAGTTGGAGTGGGCCAAGGCTCAGCCCTAAGTCCCATTCTCTCTGTCCTTTACCTCACCCCCCTCCTCCAAATCTTCAACGTCCATATAGAAGAACACCATGACAAATGGGACTTTGACATCCTATCTTTTGTAGATGACGGCACCCTGGTTGTGCAATCCCTGTCCCTCGAATGGAATGTTGAAATACTCCAACACATGTACCGTGAAATAGAGTGGCTTATGAACAAATTTGGCCTAGTGATCAAACACAGCAAGTCCGAAGTCTTCCACTTTACACATGTAAGGCAAGACTCCAATCCCTCTATTGATTTGGGATTCCCACCATTCACTGGCTGTACCCCACTTAAGCTGAAAGCCCACTGGCGATATCTTGACTTCTATTTCAACCGGACATTAACCTTTAAAGAGTACGTCCACTACTACTCTGCTAAGGCAATATCTTCAATCAAGGCAATGAAAATGCTAGGAAACTCCGTATGTGGTCTGTCCCCTAGCAACAAAAGACTATTGTACCATTCGTGTGCTGTACTGGTGGCGACATACGGATACCAACTATGGTTTCATGACAAGTCACAAATGAAAGGGACTTGTGAAATCCTCAACAAGATGCAGTATCGCGCAGCCCTCTGGATTACCGGGACCTTCCGCACATCTCCTACTGGTGGCATTGAGTCCCTTGTGGGACTCATGCCCATCAAACTCCCCTTCAAAAGCTAGCCAAACAACAAACGTCAAGGCTCCACACGTTGGACGATGAATACGATTGACAAAAGAGTATCATTCTTCCCCCCACCAACTTCACATCAAAAATTTCACAGAGATTCAGAAGAAGAAGATACTAGGAGCTGTGATGGATGTTTCATGCCCCACCTCCGAGACTCAGTATATAGAACATTTTAACTCTGTTTCAAAATATGTCTGGCCCAGACATAGGTTACTTGACCATTTCCCTACTAATGTATCTTTTATAGGATTCAACTGGGATGACCCCCACCTCTCGAAGGTACTTTGGGACAATGTTACGACAAATGTGATAACAGACTTCAAATCCATCATTATTGGCATGGATAGCTTGGTCCATCCCAACCCCAATCTGCTTGCTAGCCAGTTCATGGTGGCAGCCACTATTTGATACTTAGACAGAGGGAGCTCTATCATGAAGAGGCTCAGAGGAACAATGTTGACTGACACCAAACTGGTTGTGCAGTACCTAGAAATCACCAAAGTACTCGCTACCAATGATTACGACCAAGTTGAACACATTTATGTGTTCACCAACTCCCTTGCAGCCTCCCGGCTTCTACTTAACTGCTTGCTGCACTCTTGCCAACAGCAGTCTATTCTCACCTTGAAGGCACTCCTGGCTTGGTTCAACAAGTCCAACCAGTACTATCTCTTGTTTTATCACACTCCGTCAAAATGCAAATATAGCATCCAAAAAGCCACACACAACTGGATCCAAATGGTTGTCTGGCCCAACCGGGGTCAAAATCACCAAGTCCCTAACTCCATTACCTACTTATGCAAGAAGTCCACCGAACAAGCCATTCACACATGGCAGGCCATGTTTGGGTTCAAGATATACAGCAGTAGCTCCTTCCTCCACCTTCCAGTGTGAGCGAATGGGGCCTCTGCTTTACCGTCGCACATTAAGTCCAGTCCCTGGATACAAGAATATGGATACCAGCCACAGCTCTTTGCAAGAGCATGTCACGCCATCCTATGCCATGCCCCAATTGGTGAATATTGACTTCAGTTCTTGTCCATGAAGACCTATCTTGTCATCACTGTGACAATCAAATGGTCTAGACTAGATTGTACATCCTCTATCATTGTAACAACTTCAATCATCACTTTGGCGTTGACACCATCAAGACACTCGTCAATTTCTTGCATCGTAACCCTGCCATGTTCAGCTTCCCTCCAGAACCTGATCGCTCTCATATCCATGCTGGTTCAATACCCCCGTTGCATCATTGTCAAGTCCATCAGAGGTTTGGGTCCATGCCTGCATGAATTCTTTCTCTTTTTCTTTTTTCTTATGCTCTCCTGGTTATGGATTTCAATCTCATTTCTCTATCTCTCCTTTCCTCACTCGTCTACTATTTTATGTAGTTTTCATTCAATGTCCATCATTCCCGTGGTGCCTGGGCAAAAGCCCCTCCACACGCTAGTACCGTTTGTTGTTCTCCCTTGTGTTTGTAAGTTGATAGTTTCTTTCTATCAATTTCTCTCTTTCACTCTCTCTCTTTCCAAATTCCTATTATCCTTTTTCCCATCATTCAACTTTGGTATCAAACATCTCTCTAGTGTATGCACTAGATGGCGTCAAGTCTCGTGGGGTTAGTTTACAATTAGTTTACTTTCCTTGCTCCGAACATTTTGTACATTCTGCCTTTGTATGTATGCACGTGCAGACTACAATTGAGTACTACTATATAAATTGTTGATTAAAAAAAAAAAAAAAAAAAAGAGGGCACAGCTTTGATGACAAATATTAGATGAATAATACTGGAGAGCTAGTCATATGGAATGCAGCTGTAGTAAGCACAAATGACAACATCCAAGTCCAAGCCAAAGCCCTAAGCCATATCCTACTTATCACCACTGTCAGAGCCCTGCCAACCACCATCTCAACTGGAAAACATGAACTCATGAAGGAGCTATTAGGTAAAGCAGCCACTAATCTTAACATATTAGTATACTCCAATATGAAACAATGTATCCAAAGTGCCCTAGTTATAATAGGCAAAAGGCTTAACTACCTTACCAATTCAAGCGATGACCTCACATACTAACTAGCCTAATGATTGATAGACCTCAACTCATACACCCCCACTACATCACCCAATAAGCCACTATACCACAAAGAAATTGAACAAGAATGGTTAGCAAAAGAATAGAGGGGATTGAAAGATCAGTAGCCAACCAATGGATGAAACCTAACATGAGAGATGAAGTAGACTATCTATTAATCTATAACCCTGACTTCGACCCACCAACCAAACCCATCATATTCAACCTACCTCAATCTTATCTCACACTAAAAGAAAAGGGACAACTTGATAACAACTACTAGCAAGAAATTGTCCACAACCTTGTAGCAGCCAAAACAAATGACACAACAACCTTCAAAGGATGTACTATCATGTTATTCTGAGTAGGACCTGACTATGCCCCCTTTTGGATTGGGTGTAGACATCAATCAGAAACCCCTATGATTGGAACCAACAAATAACAGCTTGTCAATACTCTCTACAAAGAAAGCTGCCCCAACCACAAAGGCCATACTATACACACCTATGCCAACTGCCCAAAGAAGCAATTTCAAGAAAGCTAGGAATAAAGGTATTCAAGATTCACAAGGTCATGAATCTAGAAAAGAAGGTATTGTAATAAACTATTCTTAGTAGTTATATTCCTATCATGTACCTGTCACCTCATACTTATTATTTCACCATATCTGTTTTGTTTCCTGTTTTACCCCTTAGAGCTGTACTCTTCATGACTTGTTCTACTCATTTCTATGACTCTGTTACTCCATTCTCTTATTCTTAGTACTTACTACTAGTATATAAAGTATAGTAATACTCAATGTATTCCTTATACTTTACCAATTATATCATTCCTTCTTCTTTTCTCTACTTTCTTATCTTTATCCAAAGACTTGTAACCTGAGTTCTAAACTAAGATTATAACAAATATTAATAATCATACAAAGCATATCAATACCAAGTATCATTTCACTCAACTTTCATACATTTCCACTCATGATTAACTTATTGATTTATTCACTAAGACTCTTGCCCATGTTAAGCCTTCTGGTTTTATTCACTCTATTAGTCTCATGTAAACTCATATTCAGTGAGTGGGCATATTAAGTATATACTCTTTTGATGGACTCAGATCTCTACTTCACTTTTGTTTCATAATGTGTCATGTGATACCTGTGTATTTTCAGGTATTTCTGTTCTGTCCACCTCAGTCTTGTTTTGCAATACTAAGGTAAGTATACTTAACACTCATTTACTCTAATCTGTTGAAAATTGATGGCTTATTGTTTTATTTTTAGTCTTTCCTTTGGTTTCAGTTTCGTCTTGCCTCATGTCATTTGTTTACCTCAGTCAGTAAAGTATTTCTCATTTATAAAGTAGTATCCTGTATTCTTGAGGTCCAGTTTTTGTTCATAGACCTCAGATTCATAGCAATTTGTATCTGTAGTTAGTTTTTCACTAATATATCAGTTTTCATTTGTGGACCTCAGTCTACAAGTATCATCATCACCTATTACTGCACTCAACCAATTGTAAACTTGCTGCATTAGGTTATGGGTCCCAATCCAAGCAAGTCAACATCTGAGACACTTCACTTTCCAAAGCTCTCAAGTACAAATTATAATTCTTGGTCCAATAACATGAAGACTGCATTGCAAGCTCAATATATTTGGCTCTTTGTTGAAGAAAAGGAAGTTTGTCCTCCAAAACCATCAAAGAAAGGTCTTGTTGACAAAGATAGGACTGCCTATGGGCAAAATACAGCTGAATTTAAGGATTGGAAGCAAGATTCAGATGACTACCTACATTGGCTGCAATCTGATGGTACTGCAATGGGCTTGATACAAGGTACAGTTGATTTCTGTTAACATGAGCACATTGCCAGTGCTACAACTTCACAAGAGATGTAGGATTTATTACAATCAATCCATGTTACCCAACACCAAGGGATTACAGTTCATTACCTCTGCCAAGAAATCTACTCAAAGAAATGGGATGAACAGACACCAATGTCCAATTATCTTGGTTATTTCCTTTGTGTTCATTGCCAAATAATAGAAGTTGGAGAGAAGTTGGATGAAACACAAATCATTCATGCAATACTGCTTTTGCTTCTATATACAAATATCTGGGAGGTCATCAAGCAAGGCCTTATTAGCAAAGGGACAAACCTTACCTTGGAACTTGTTACTGCCAAACTAATTGCTGTTTATGAATGTTTGTTACAAGACAAACAGGTAGAGGAGATTTTGGAGAAAGTAAAGGCTGATCAGTTGGCCTTATTCTCAAAATTGGGCAGTTCTTCAAGTGGGAGTGGTGGTAGAAGAGGTAGTAAGAAGTCAAAGAAGGGAAAACAAAAGCCAAAACCAGAGGACAAATGCTTTAATTGTCACTAAAAGGGACATTAGAAGAATGATTGTCCAAAGCTACCTAAAGGTATGAAGAAGACAGGAGAAAAGTCAACAACCTTAGCTGTCAAAGATTCACAACCTTTGGGTAAGAGAGAGATTGGATAAATGTTGATGGCTGTTGGTGGTAGAATATTGGAACTGGAGTTGTTACTTGATTGTGGAGCAACATCCCATATGTTTACCCAAAAGGAATGTTTTGATACTTATGTCTCATTAGACAAAGGATTTGTAACTGTTGGTTGTTGGAATTGTATGCCTGTCATAGGGCAAGAGACTATTAAGTTTTGAGCAAAACTTCCCCATGGTATCACTACTGTCATTCTGCACAATATTCTCTATATTCCTCATCCTGGAGCAAACCTTGTTAGCCTAGGTGCCTTACAACAAAATAGAGCAACTGTATGAAGTGATAAAGATGGCTTGGTCATTATAGTCAAGGGAGAACCTCTGTTCTATACCATTCTTACAGAGACTTTGTATTTTATTCAATATACTGATGATTTCAAGAAGTCTGCTTTTCTGGCCAAAGGGAAAACTATGCAATTATGGCATCAACAAATAGGACACTTAAGTCCTACAATGATTGACACTATGCAATGCCAAAAAATTGTTAAAGGTCTTGTAGTGAGCTAGTCTACAAAGTTTGATTATATCTGTAATGGCTGTGCTGATGGAAAATCCCATTGTCTACTTATGCTGAATATTAGTTTGTTGAAATATTCGAGACTTGAATTGGTGGTAATGGATCTTATCAGTCCTATCTCAACTCCTTCCTGGGATGAATACCTTTATGCCCTTGTTATTGTAGAGGTTAGCTACTGTTATCCTGTTGGGAGGCTGTTAAAATCAAAAGACAAAGTTGGTCTAGTGGTAAGAGATGTTTTAGTGATTTTAGAACATCAATCAGATGTCAAAGTTTGATGTTTATGCATGGATAATTGATTGTAGTTTGTAAACTAGGCTATGGACTCATTTTGTTATTGCAATGGAATCATACATAAAATGACAAACCCTTATCTCCTAAAACAGAATGGAATTGCTAAATGTGTGATTGCAGTTTTCTTCAAAATAGTTCAATGCACATTGCATTTGGTTGGGCTTAATCTGAAATATTGGGAAGAGATATTTATGTATGCAGTACATATTTGGAGCCTTATCCTAACTTTGGAATTAAAGGAAGTGGTTCCTTACAAAGCCTGGACTAGAAGAAAGGCTGACATGTTGCATTTACACGTTTTTGGTTTATTAGAGTGGGCTCATGTTCCAAAGCCAGTGCACAAGGGAGGCTAGAGTCAAGAGCTGTAATAGTTTAGATCCTAGGATGGTAGACAGATGAGACAAAAGGTTACCAACTGGAGGACCTATAAAATGGAAAGCTGATTGCCTTTTGAGACATTTGTTTCTTGGAGGATGATATACCAAGTGATCTAGCAATAATTGATATCAACCAACCACAAGTGCCCCCATAGCAAGTTAATAGCCTAGTTGATAAAGCTTTAGCTAAGGATAATGGCATTTTTCCAAGAGTTATTTCCTCTGTTATAGTAGAACTTGACAATCCTCTACTAATCACTAGTCCTGAACAAGTTCAGCCTCCACCACCAAAGAACTCAACCAAATGGACTGACTTACCAAAGAGGGAACTATTGAGTTGCATTTGAAAATCTGTTGAACATGAACTCTATGCACTTGAGAAGCTAGCCACTGAATATAGAAAGACCATTATTGCCTTTATTGGGATTAGAAATGAACTACAAACATATGAGAAGGTATTGGAATCCCCTCATATCAAACAGTAAGAGGAAGCAATCAAAAAGGAGTACAATTAGTTAAAGAAGATGGGTGTCTTTGAATGGGTGAATGACTTACCAGATAGCAAAAGAGTAGTGGGTAGCCATATCATATTCAGGGAGAAGCTGGATGGTCAAGGGAAACATGTTAAGTTTAAGGTACAAATTGTTGCAAAAGGATATTCACAAATTCCAGGAAAAGATTTTGCTAAAACCTTCTCATCCATAGCAAACTTCCCAATCTTATGCATATTTCTTGTACTTGCTGTTATGGATTTGGCTACTAAGGGCAATCAAAGAGGATACAACCTCTAGGGTATGGCCTTAATACCTATCTCAGCCAAGTAACTGGATAAGCAAATATTATCAAACTGTCATTACTCAACCAAGAAATGGGAATCCTGTTTATCTTGTAGCTCTGAGTGATGAGGGCAAGTAGAGAATAAGCAGTTAAGCAATCTTCTATTGATTGACAGCAACTGTCAACAGAAACTCTTCTTGGGTGATCAAGAAGGCTATTACTGTAGAAGATCAAAGCTTAAGCTTTGACTTTCTAATACAGTCAGCTATTTATACTAACTACTTCTTTTCTATAAATACTACAGAGTATAGATAATGAGACTGAAACAAGTTTCACAATATGAAACTGATAGATATGAAACTCAAGACAAAACACTACTAAAGATAGGCATGAAACTAATAAGGGTGAAATAACTAAATATAGAGTAAGATGAAGATAAAAGAGGTGAGTACTTACTCATTCTCAGAGATCTTAGATAATGATAATGGAGATTCATCGGAACAGCTGCAGTCACAAGATATGCAGGATAAAGTAGTAGAGGGCAATGATGATGATGGTAGCGATGGAAGAACTGCATTCATAGGATGATTGGAGTTGGATGATAAGGATGATGTTGATGCAATTGGTTCTTCGGAGAGATAAGACTCAGGTGACTTGACAAAAGCTCAAGTAGATTGCAGTAGTGGATGGGGAGAGTTGTTGCTGTCACTGCTGGGTATAGCAGGGTTTATCATCTGGTGATAAGTCCCTAGGTTGCATCCCTATGCAATAGATTCCATCAGCAACTTGTTGGTGAATGAGCGCTTCGAGCACTAGACCATGAGTGTACATGTAGGGGTGGATGTACTGCATAGTTTCTTTGGTAGTCAGTCGTGCTTTCCAACTGTTATTCCAGGTGCTATAGAGGTTGTTCTCGATAGTGCATAAGTAGAGTCCATTGGTATTGCACACATGTAAGTATGGTGTGTATTTCCAGGCTAGTCAAAGTAGAGAGTCAATGACAGCATCATTGGATCATAGTGGTAGGATGAGTGGTATTACTTTTGGGAATTTGTCATAACCTCTGATATAGGTTTGAGGTTTGGACATAACATTATTCTCTTTGTTAGTAATGAATTCCATTTCATTACATTCAATCTTGGGTGGTCAGGAGTAAGGACTGTCCTCAGGGAGTTCTTCTACTCTATATAGTTTGATGGGTCAGTATCTAATGTGATTGGCTGCTTCCAACATCTGAGAAGGGATCCTCATAATGGCCTTCATCTTGGTAGGGTGATAAGGTCAAGGTAGCAGATGGTAGAGGGGGCGAGATGCTGTTTCAGGTCCTAGTGGTAGTGGTTCTGGAACACTAGTGTCCATTGGAGTGGAGAGGCCTGAGCCTAATAGTATGATAGCTTCAAGTACTTACTCCATTTCTGGAACTGTGAACATGGCTGATGACCTCATCAAGTCGATTGTATAGTTCTTGTATGTTGGGATCCAGTTGTTGGGTTTGATAAGTCAGAGTGATAGTTTGGCTGTATTGTTGATCATAGTTGGGTCAGCTTTGAAGTACAAGTTGAGTATTTCAAGATTAGATACTTTGTATGGGCCTATAAACTCATGGAGTCAGGTTAATTGTTGCTGCAGCATAGGAAATCTGGTGGGGTCTTTCGTTTTCATGGTCATAATACTGGTAACAATCTCAGATAGCCCAGTAATAGTTGAGTGGAACTGCAGGTGGTTCATACTCATATCAAGGTAGGTCATGACATATAGGGTGGCCTTGGACAGGCACAGGTTCAACAAGTCTATGCTCCATTTGGGTGTCAGTCTGAACTGGAGTTGATTGATGAGTCGGATTGCCATTATTAGTGGCATCATGGAAAGGAAGGCCTTGAGGGATTCTTGATGTAGGATATACAGGGTGAGACTCTGGTAGAGCTTCTTGAGGCTGGTCATTGTTTCGAGTGGGTAGTTGGGGAATGTTAGGAGTTAATAAAGGGCTGCCTTGGCTGTGTGCACTAAGAGTAGTGCTAATTGAGCAATAGAGAAGTCGATAGAAGTGTTGGATGCATTGCAAATCCTTATATACTCCATTGAGTAGAGTGCGGCTAGTAAGAATGTTGTAGCTTTGCTATATGGCATAGGTGTATCAACTAAGCATTTGCATATTATGAAGGCAAGCAGCAAGTGAATTCCTGTATTTGTTGCAATGGGCAACAGATATGTTATTCTCTTGTACATTGGGGTGGTAATTGGATAGTCATCTTTTGATAGTGTTTCAAAGTTGTAGGCAGGCAGTGTCACATATGGATTCAATATTAAGTAGGGGAGGGATGGTATGCAGCTGTAATCCAATGGGCTGGATAAATTCCTCATTGTTGAGGGTGAGATCTTCTTGACAATTGTGAAAGGTCCTTCCCTTTTTTGGGTGATTTTTCTATTTGCAAAGTTTATTGGTAGGTATTTGTTTTCTAGCCAAACTTTATCCCCTTCATTAAAGTTTGGTAACCTATAATTTGTGGTTTGTTTGGCCATGATTTCACGGACATGGTTGTGTGCTTTGAGGGCTCAATGTTGAGTATCAAATAGTTTCTTGAGGCAATTCTCAGTGGCAGGGATGTTTGTTGGTTCCAGAATGGTGGGAAATGCTTTTGGTGCATAGCCATAGAGTAGCTGGAAAGGTAACTCTTTTTGTCCAGCATGGGGGTAGTTGTTATGAGCAAATTCATAGAGTGAGAGGAACTATGCCCAATTATTTGGTTGAGCTAAAGTGGCAAGTACTAAATATAGCTTGATTTTCTGATTGATCCATTTGGTTGATCTGTTGGTTTGTGGGTAATAGGCTGTTGAATAGGCAGGGTTGATGTTAAATAGTTTATAGAATTCTTGCATTGCCTTGGCAGTAAATCATGGATCTTGGTTGGAGATGATCTTGTTAGGTATGCCATATTTGGCAAAGAGGTAGTCAACCAATAGCTATGCAATCTGTTGTGCATTGGCACTTTTGGTAGTTGGTACTAGAATTATCCCCTTTGATAATCCATGGTCCACTATGGATAAAATACAATTATATCCTTGGGACAGGGAGAGATCAGTGATAAGGTCCATTGATATCTGGGAAAATGGATGGGTTGACTTGGGGGTGGGAATAGATTGTAGTGGTGGCTTTGTTGGATGATAGTTAATCTTGAATTGCTGGCATTTTGGACATCCAGCAATATATTTGCAGACATAGTCCTTGATTTCTGGCCAATAAGCATAATCCAATATCTTGGATAGGGTAGCTGCTGCTCCTGGGTAGAGGTTTGTCATGGGTACATTCCATGATCTGGTGTTTCAATCTAGGGTCATTCGGAATGATGACTTAGTCAGTATTGTGTGGGAGATCACCATTGGGTGTCTCATCAAGATCAGGGTTGATTATATCATGATGTTGATGTACTTCATCAAGATTAGCCTCAGTAAGAAGGTGCACTATGGCACTGTCGAATACAGTCACTTTCTGGTTGTCTTTGTCATCAGGAGTGTGGTTAGGTTGTTGTGATAATGTATTGGCTGGGCCATTCTTTCAGTTGGGTATATGCTTAACCTTCAGCTGAGGCTTGAAGCATTCCATATAGGCTGCCTAACAGGCTTGACATCAATTAAGAGTCTGGGGTTCCTTGAATCAGGCTAAGTTCTCATGATTGCTCCATACAATGAATTTATGTTTGGCTCCTTCCAAATGGTGGTACTATTCCTTTAAGGCTCATATGATAGCTAGTCATTCTTGCTCTAAGCAGTAGTAGTTTCATTCTGTCAAGTTGAATGCTCTGGAGATAAAGGCAATTGGGTGCTTTACTCCATTATCATTGTATTGAGTGAGGACGGCTCCTGAGGCATATACACAAGTGTTGGTTTTGATTTCAAAAGGTTTGTCAGGATCTGGCACAATCAAGATAGGCTTCTCCATAAAGCATTTCTTCAGATCTCCAAAGGTGGTTTGGTGCTCATTGGTCCAATGGAATTTAATATTCTTGGACATGAGAGAGTTTAGCAGTGCAGCATGTCATGCATAATTCTTGATGAATCTTCTGTAGAAGTTACAGAATCCAATAAATTTTTGCACATCACAGGTTGTTTTGGGTATTGGCCAATTCTTGATTCCTTCAAGTTTGGCTGCATCCATTTCAATGGATGATGGGAAGATTACAGCACTGAGGTACTCAAGGTGTTGTTTCTCGAATTCATATTTCTCAGGCTCAAGAAATAGGTCATATTCATGAAGTAGTTTTAATACTTCATGGATAAGGTATCGGAGTTCTTCTTGTGTTTTGACATGTATGAGAATATCATCCATGTATACAAGGACTCCTCCTTTGTCAATCAAGGGGCAGAATATGTGGTCCATCATAGATTGGAAAGTGGCTGGGGAGTTGCACATCCCAAAGAACATCACAGTTGGCTTGTATAGGCCTTTTGGTGTTCTGAATGTGGCTTTCCATTCATCACATTTTCGGATGTGAATATTGTTGTATCCAGTGTGTATGTCAAGTTTGGTAAACTAATTCAATCCTTTAAGTCTGTTAAGTAGTGACAAAATGAGTGGGATCAGGTATGCATTCTTGATAATATGACTATTAAGATATTGATAGTCTTGACATGGGCAGAGTTCTCCATCTTTCTTCCCTACAAAGAAGAAAGGTAAGGCCATAGGTGATTTTGATTGTCGAATGTAACCTTTGGCTAGGTTCTCCTTGATGAATTTATCAAGTTCATTGGTCTCTTGGGGTAATAGTTGATAAGTGGGTCTAGCTTTTGGTTCAAAAGATTCTTTCATCTCAATTTTATGATCCCATGGTTGAGTGGGTGGGTATTGTGAAACAGGTTGTTCACTGAATATATCGAGGTAGTTATGAAAATTGGCTGGTACAATTTTCAAAGGGTCAGTCTCTTTCTTCTCTCCATATTGCTGGATAATAAACTGGGAGGCATTGGCTTTGAAGTTTATTTCTTTGAATGTGGCAGGTTCAAGGTAGATGTGGTTCACTTGTTTGGCTTTGTTTGCACTGTCATCTATGGAGGTAATGAGGCAGTTGAGCTGGGGGTTGTCAATAAATAGGGTTCTCCATTTCATAGTTTTCCTTGACCAATCAACTTTTGGGTTGAATTACAATAGCCAGGGCATTCCTAAGATTAGGTATAGCATTCCTAGTCCAATGATTCTTGGTTTTAGAATCCTTTGTTATCCATCTATGGTAAGTCTAAGGATGGCATCATGGGTGGCTTGTTCTTGTCCATTGGTGGTTCCATTGGCATTAAGGATAGTGACTGGTGTGTCAAGTGGATGGGTTGGTAGGTTCCATCATTCTACAAGCGATGGGTCAATGTAATTTCCAGCTACTCCTGAATTTAGGAGGGCAAGGTATTTGGTAGTTGTACTAGGTAAGTGGACAGTAGTTGGAACATAGATAGTATTGTTCTTTGGAACAATGTTAACAGTGGTGATTTGTTCAGTGTCAGGTTTGCAAGGTGGCTTGGGTCAGGGGTAGTTATCATGTTGTGGCATTGAATAAGAAATCTGCAGTTTCTTTATAGTTTGAGATCTAGACACAGTAGCTAGTCTCTTCAGACAAAAGACTTGATTAGGTCTTTGTCAGGATGACCATCTGCAACGTTGAAGAGTTCCTCTATCTCTTCATCGGAGGCATCTTCCATTACATTCATGATTTGGGTAGACTTGAATTGTCACTTACTTTAGTCAAAGTGTTTGGACTTATAAGCAGCATTCTTTGACATGCTAGCACGGTTCTTTCCATAGCTTCATTGTGGGAAATTCTGGAGAAATATCCAGTGGACTTGCATGTGAAACATTTTCATTTGTTGTATAACTTCCAGAGTTTGGGTAATAAGATAGCATTGAGTTGGGCTGTGGCAAGTTTTGTGGCCATGTGGGTGACTTGCTGGGTAGTTGTGTTCGAATATTCATCATTGTCTGATGATGCTTCTTCCTCAGATTCTTCTCCTTCTTTATCAGATCCTTCTCCCATTAGGTAAAGATTATTGAGCTGCTGCTTGAGGATGTAGTCGACATCTATGGGACCATATCCTAGGGGGTTACTGCTTCTTTGAGTTGGCTGGTAAGGTCTTGCATAAGACATCAAACTTGATACTTCTGGAGTGCAATATTTCGAGCGATAGGAGGTATGTCATACTGAGTGATGATGTCCTATTGAGCTAAAATTCTGTTGTAGGTGCGCCATTGTTGCTGTATTTTGTGCAGCTGTGTACCAAGTATTGATATCATTTGGGGTGGGGTTCTGACTGTAGACAAGCCTTTTGTAATACGGATCCAGTTCTTTAATGAAAAACATGATTTTGGTCTCTGCATGGGTGATTCTGGCTCAGGTACACATATTCTTGAATTGCTCAACATAGACTGCAGCAGGTTGTCCATTCTGGGTAACATTAGATAGTTGATCAATGGTGACAAGGGTGTTGTTTGCAGGTAGAAATGAAGTATCAAGTTCTGTAAGGAACTGTTCGATGGTCTGGGTAGGGCTGAAGACATTGTTGGTGGTGTGTGAGATGGTGTAGGCTTGTTTCCATTCTCTGGCTGATCCTTCCATGCTAAGGAGGGCATACATGATTTTGGACTTGTTGTTTGGTAGATTGTTGGGCTGTAATGCAAAGTAGACCTGGAGGTTCTGCTTCTAGTTGGGATAGTCAAGCAGGTTACCATAGAAAATGGCAGGCTTTGGGAGCTTGGGGTCTGGCATGTTTGATCCTGTGGGTAAGTTTGGTGGTGAGCTCGCTGGAAAGTTTGACAGGGATGATTGCCAGGTTTGTGGCTATTGGGTTATCTGGTAGCTGGTTGACTAATAGTTGGTTGTCTGGCTGGTTTGACTTTGTTGAGCTTCTCTTTCTCTTTGTTCTCAGAGTAGCTGGAGGGCTCCAGTGAGTGGGTTTGGTGAGTTTGATATGTTGTTATTGAATTCATATTGGGGCTCAAGTTCTAGTGTCTGGGGTAGTGGCTCTTCAGAGTGCTCACTTCCATGTTCAGAGTGCTCAGGGTTGTCTGAGTGTTCAGACTCAGTAGAGATAGGTTCTCTGTACTGTTGGTCAGACTGCTGGGATTGCTGGGATTACTGTGATTATTGTCTTGAGATCACTTGTTATGTCCAGTCAGATTGTATGTAAGCAGGTGTCTGATAAGACTTTGAACTCTGTCTTGGGACTGGTTCACTGGTTCTAATCCTACTAGCTGTGGCACTAGTCAAGGGTCATTCAAAGGATTGGGAAGTGGTCAAGGTGGACTATTGGATAGAGGCTGGTGGAGAATATTGAACTGGTTCTGGGTTTCACTGGGAGGTTTGTTGAGTAGGCTCAATACTGTAAGGCTCTGCAGCCTTGGATTGCAATCTAGTCCTGTAGACTGGAGGTGCAGGTGGAGTAGTCTCCTTTTGCTTTGTGCAACGTTGGACTTGTTCAATCTTGACCGAGTTGCACCTTTATCTCACTAACAATTATTTGCGACTTCTTTTTTTCTGTACTTCCTGGAAATACACAACAGATTTCGAGGGCATCCTCTACTGAGTACTCTCGCTTTTCAAGGGAATCTGTTACTGGCATAACAGCAACAAGGTGTGATGCATCTTTATGGTTACTAGTATTGTCTGGCTGACTAGATGGCAGCCACTCAGTTTAGCTTCTCTATGGATGGCTTCTCCATAGCCTAGTGATTGTGATTTTCCATTCCTTCTGGGTTTTCTTTCAACTGGAGTACTTCTCAACAGGAATCCAGAGGCAGGATGCATGGCTGGCAATTTTCTCTTCTTCTTAAGGAGGAAACCACTGTTATGAACTATAGATAGACAGTACATTCCTATTATGCACTCGTCACCTTTATCATTCCTATGTATCCATTTCATCCCCTTGTTTCATCCCTTAGGGCTGTACTCTTACTGACTCGTTCTACTCATCCCCTATGACTCCTTTACTCTGCTCCCTTATTCTTAGCCTGTACCACTAGTATATAAAGTGTAGTAATACTTGATGTATTCCTTATACTTTACCAATCATATCATCCCTTACTCTTTCTCTACTTCCTTGTCTTTATCCAAAGACTTGCTACCTGAGTCGTAGACTAAGGTCGTAACAACCACAAAGTCAGTTGATAGTGTATGTTCTATGAGCAGGTCTTTGTGCTTAGCCCTACTAACTTGAGGGGTACTCCAGGTACTGGCAAGTGCAGCGTGGGTTCTATGTGACTGATAGTGAGTTACGCTCCTATGCAGCAGATGGGCACTGTGTACAACTCTTTTCAGCTTTTTGTAACAGTGACAGTGGCAATAATGCAGGAAGATGTTATCCTTGTTCAGTAACAATGGCAATAATGCAGATAACACTAGAGTTCTTGTTCCCTACACCGAAATGACTTAGCAGAAGCTTTGATCTATTGTTATGGATTTAGCTACTAAGGGCAATTGAAGAGGATGCGACCTCTAGGGTATGGCCTTAATACCTATCTCAGCCAAGTAACTGGATAAGCAAATATTATCAAACTGTTGTTACTTAACCAAGAAATGGGAATCCTATTTATCTCATAGCTCTGAGTGATGAGGGCAAGTAGAGAATAAGCAGTTAAGCAATCTTCTATTGATTGACAGCAACTGTCAACAGAAACTCTTCTTGGGCAATCAAGAAGGCTATCTCTGTAGAAGATCAAAGCTTAAGCTTTGACTTTCTAATATAGTCAGCTATTTATACTAACTACTTCTTTTCTATAAATACTACAGAGCATAGATAATGAGACTGAAACAAGTTTCACAATATGAAACTGATAGATATGAAACTCAAGACAAAATACTACTAAAGATAAGCATGAAACTAATAAGGGCAAAACAACTAAATATAGAGCAAGATGAAACTAATGAAGATGAAATGGGTGAGTACTTACTCATTTTCAGAGATCTCAGATGATGATGATAGAAATTCATTGGAACAGCTGTAGTCACAAGATATGCAGGATGAAGTGGTAGAGGGCAATAATGACAACAGTGGCAATGGAAGAACTGCATCCATAGGATGATCAGAATCAGATGATAAGGATGTTGATGCAATTGGTTCTTCGGAGAGATAAGACTCAGGTGACTTGACAAAAGCTCAAGTAGATTGCAGTAGTGGATGGGGAGAGTCATCACTATTACTGCTGGGTACAGCAAGTTCATCATCTGGTGATAAGTCCCTAGGTCACATCCCTATACAATAGATTCTATCAGCAACTTGTTGGTGAATAAGTGCTTTAAGCACTAGACCACAAGTATACATGTAGGGGTGGATGTACTGCATAGTTTCTTTGGTAGTCAGTCATGCTTTCCAACTGTTATTCCAGGTGCTATAGAGGTTGTTCTCGATAGTGCATAAGTAGAGTCCATTGGTATTGCACACATGTAAGTATGGTGTGTATTTCCAGGCTAGTCAAAGTAGAGAGTCAATGATGGTGTCATTGGATCATAGTGGTGGGATGAGTGGTATTACTTCTGGGAATTTGTCATAACCTCTGATATAGGTTCAAGGTTTGGACATAACACTTGCTGCTTCACTTAACTATGAACTCCACCAACTTGACATTGTTGCAGCCTATCTTCAAGGTGATTTTGATGAAGAGATTTTTATGGAGGTACCAGAAGGTGTTATGTCCAAACCTTGAACCTATATCAGAGGTTATAATAAGTTCCCAGAAGTAATACCACTCATTCCACCACTACAATCCAATAATGCTGTCATTGATTCTCTACTCCAACTCACTTGGAAATATGCACCATACTTATATGTATGTGATACCAATGGACTCTACTTGTGTACCATCAAGAACAACCTCTATGGTACCTGGAATAATGGTTGGAAAGCACAACCTACTACTGAAGAAACAATACAGTACATCCACCCTTACATATATACTTGTAGTCCAGCACTTTAAGTACTCATTCACTAACAAGTTGCCAATGGAATCTATTGTATAGAGATGCAACCAAAGGACCTATCACTAGACAATGAACCTGCTGTACCCAGTAGTGACAGCAACAACTCTTCCCATCTACTATTGCAATCTACTCAAGCTTTCATCAAGTTACCCAAGTCTTACCTCTCTGAAGAACCAACCACATTGATATTATCCTTGTCATCTAATCCTGATCAACCTATGAATGCAGTTCTTTTGTCACTGCCATCATTATTATTGCTATCTACCACCTTATTTTGCATATCTTGTGACTACAGCTATTCCAATGAATCTCTATTGTCATTATCTGAGATTTCCAAGGATGAGTAAGCACTCATCTGTTTCACTATCATCAGTTTCACCCTGTCCTATACTTCATTGTTTCATCTTTATTAGTTTCACATTTATCTTTAGTAGTATTTTACCTTGTGTTTCATATCTATTAGTTTCACATTGTGAAACCTGTTTCAGTCTCATTATCTATACTCTGTATTATTTATAAAAAAGAAGTAGTTAGTATAAATAGCTGACTGTATTAGGAAGTCAAAACTTAAGCTTTGATCTTTTACAGGAATAGTCTTCTTGATTGTCCCATTATCCTAGTTCTTGTTTATGTTGATAATATGGCAGTTATAGGCCCAGGATTCTTCAAAATCATTAACTTCGAAGAAGCTTTCAGTGAAAACTTCAAGATAACTGATCTTGAAGAACTCAAATATATTTTCAGGATTTTGATAATGCAAGATCAAGCAAACCATTTAATTCATTTGAACCAAGGTGCATATATCACTCACATCCTTGCAAAATATAGTATGCAAGATGCATACCCAGTTTCAACCCCTGTTGTTGTCAAACATGAGTTGATAGCAATGCAATTGTCCCAAACAAACAACAAAATCCAGATACACAATACTTATGCTGGAGGCATCCATTATCTATCCCTTGTTAGATCTTTACTATTTGCCACACAAATGTGACCTGATATTCAATATGCAGTCAGTTTGGTTGCAGGAATTTGGTGGGAATCCCGGAATTTGTTACCTTGAGGCAGCAAAATGCATTTTATGCTACTTAAAGAATACAATTGATTATAACTTGGTACTTGGATGTTGTAAAAGGGATGCTGTCAACATCATTGGATGGACAGACTTGGATTGGGCCCAAGATTATGATAATCATCAGTCAATAAGTGGTTTTGTGTTTGACATTGCTAGTGGAATTGTTACATAGTTCTTGAAGAAGCAAGCAATAGTGGCTACTTCAAGTGTTAAAGTGGAGTACATAGCATTAGCAAGTACTGTAAAGAAAGCTGTGTGGCTTTGGACCTTGTTGGAAGAGCTAGGTCATCCACAAGTCACAGTCACCACAATTCATGCAGACAATCAGGGCTGTATTGCCCTTTCTCACAATCTTGTTGTGCACTCATGTGCCAAACATATTGACATTTGCCATCATTTCATTTGAGAGCAGATTAAATATAATGAAATTGAACTAAAATATGTATCCACCAAAAACATATTAGCAGATATTTTTATGAAGGCCCTGCCACAAGAAACCTTTGTGAAATTTAGGACCACATTAGGTGTAAGGAGCAATTCTACTTGTATTAGTAAGATATTTGTTATTATTCCTTTCTTTATTCTTGTGTTCGCTCTATTGTGTATGTTGTTTAGTATTATATGATATGTTAGTATATATATTCGATGTATGTAGTAGTACGAACAGGTTTTGCTTATTCTGTCATTTCTCTAACGTGTGCCGAGAATCATTCGACAGGCTGACATTGACATCTCATCACATATTTTTGACACTTTGAAACCTCTAGCTTCAAACTACTACTTCTTTAACCACTTGAGGCCCTGATACTTGACGATCTGGGAACCCTTGGTCTGATCACCCAAGACACCAAACATCTTGAAATCATGGCCCATGAAACTCGTTCTCAAACAGCTTCTGCAACTAGTTGTGCTTGTGAAGTTTCCAAGGTATCAAAAGGTGAGTCCCCTAGTAAGGCTGGAACTGCTGAAAAAGCTGTGACAAGCGGCACTGAGAGCCGGCAGGGTGAGATGACTCGTGAAAAACCCCCTCATCCTGAGACCCCAAGTGGAACTCAGGTTGAGCCCACAAGCTTGGAGTCTATGGCTCGCACAGATATCGAAGGTACATCTGAAGGTGCCCGACCTTCGAGTGAGCCAGGATGTTCGAACGAGCAGGGGTGACTTGAAGACTTTATCATCGGTAGTGCCGTACCGCCTACCATTGTAACGTCGAATACAGATAATATGAATGAAAATGTCTCGATAGTACAAGAGGCCTGGGAGGCCATTAAGGAGACTCATAATATCCTGAACAAATTTCAGAGGTTGTTAAAGAGTTGACTTGGTGTACTCAAGGATGGGGCTGAACATCAAGGCACCAAAAATAGGAAAACCTTTGGCTCAGGTTCAGCCAAGGGTAAAGGAACTGACCCTAGAAATTGGGGTTCCGTAGTAACTTCCTATGAGTTGCTCTGCATACGATGAGAGTCATAAGTACTTGATAGATTATTCTACATAGTACCAATGACTAGATAGACTTAGGGGCATCATATCATTATACCTCTTATGTGGAAGACTTCATCAACTTCAAAGAACTCGAAGTTTCAATCCCAATTAAGACTGTAGGAGCACAAGGCCCCTACCTTAATGCGGTTGGTCTTGGCGCAGTTATGCTTAAGCATAGAGTCTATAACGGGAAGACTGACAGCGTTCAACCAACGCAGATATTAATATATCCAGTCTTCCTTCTAAAAGGAACCTCTGAATGACTAATGTCAGTGGGACAGTTATACCAGGATGGCAAAACTGTTAGAACCGATGCCAACAAATCAGTAGTAATTGACAGCGAAGGAAATGCTATTCTTCAAGCATATCCTTCAGCAAGTTGTAATACTACTTTACATTTTGTTAACACAAAAATTGTACACTCGGAACAAGCAGCTATGACTGCGGATCCGATCATTGGCTACAAAGTTGTACATGCGAGATTAGGACATCCCTCTAATCGTATCCTCAATCATTTTGAGAAAAATATGATTGGGTTTACTCCGGTGCGGATTCCCGAGCAAACAACTGTCTGTGACAGTTGTGCCAAGGGAAAGATGCACCAAAAACCCTTTAGAGAGAACCCTACACGCGCAAAGCGTCCATTCGAAAGAATACACTTGGATTTAGTTGAACTTCCGATTCTTTCTTACCATAAATTTAAATGGGTCATGACCATAATCGATGACTTTTCCTCTCATGGATGGATTCGCTTCCTCCATAAGAAATCAGAAGCAGCAGAAGAAATGAAAAATTTCATTGCCCTAATTCAGACCCAATACGAGACTAAATTAAAATATCTCTGCACTGATAGAGGAGGAGAGTATGCAACTGACAAGTTGCAATCTCATTTGTGCTCATTAGGGATCATACATGAGACCAGTGCACTGCACATACACCAACAAAATGGTCAAGCAGAACGCTTGAACCGAACTCTAATGGACAAAGCAGAAGCCATGCGGCATCATGCTTGTATTCCTGATGGTTGGTGGGAGTTTTCTATAGATCATGCAATACATATCTATATTAAAACGCCGGTATCACGGCTCATGTGGAAAACACCTTATGAAGTATTGAATCAGAAGATTCCAGACATCTCCAAAGAGAGAGTCTTTGGCTGCGGTGCTTATGTCTTTCTCCCAAAAGAGATAAGAGACAATAAACTGACAGCGAAGTCAGAACTCATGATTTTCCTTGGTTGGACATCAGACAGGAAAAATTATCGTTTCATGAGGCATCTAAATGGAAATGTAATCTATACATCTCCAACAGCCGTATTCAGCGAAGAACACTTCCCTAAATGTGTTGGGAAGAAGCGAGAAGAACGGATGAACCAACCATCATCTTCTAGTTCTCGAAGTACACCTTCGGAAGTTATTGTCTTCCATGCTCCAGATCCATCTACTGGTTTACCTATTGATAAACCACCAAGCCCTATTCCCCAAACTTCTACCGGAAGTTCTCCGGAAGAAAGGACTTATAGATCTGTACATGGACGAATTCCAACTCCTTTCCCTGAACCTAAAAAGAATAAAGGAAAGGGAAAAGCACCAAATATCAATACTGATGTTCAGGAGGAGTGGGATGGTATTGTGCAAAACATTCTCTTTCCACCAAGAGAAGCACAAACACCAGAAGACAATGACAGTGATGGATTATCATATGCTGATCCACCTAATCACCCTGAAGGTCCGAACCATTCGCCTTCTCAAAGAGATGATCCGGATGTACAACCATTCATACCCTATACCCATGTCGAAGATGATTGGGATGCTGGTCCTTCTGTACCACGAGGTCACTCGGATCAAATACTGGTTCCTGAAATACCTCAGAGACCGCAAAGAACCAGAAAAGTACCTGAACATCCAGGAAACTTCTATGGTTCTACCAAGCATCCGACCAAAATACTCCAGGACTATGAGATGTTCCAACCTCCTAAGTCAAAATTAACAAGTTCTACAAGTAGACTTGTTAGACAAATTCGATCAGAGGCTTCCAAACCTGGAATAATCGATAGACGTTCTCAGCATGAAGCTTCTACATTAGAAGACTTATGCAGAGAAGGAGGAGTAGGGATGATCGATTATCTGTACGCTCAAAAAGTCGAATCACCATTAGTTCCTATTTCTTTTAAGGATCTAAATCGACTACCATCAGAAGAGAAATCTAAATGGTGGAAAGCGTGCTTGGAAGAGTTAAATTTACTCAAAGAAAGACATGTTTATGACTTAGCTAAACTTCCGCCTAGAAGAAAAGCTGTCAAAAATAGATGGGTCTTTACACCCAAATCAGACGGTCGATACCGTGCTCGACTAGTAGCAAAAGGATTCTCTCAGATAGAGGGAATCGATTACGATGAACTATTTTCACCAGTAGTCCATTATGAGACAGCACGACTCATATTTGCAGTCGCTGCCCTCAACGATTGGGAGATGCTCAGTTTAGATGTTAAAACTGCTTATCTCTATGGAAAACTGGATGAAGAACTCTATATGGAACTTCCAGAAGGTTTCAATATAGGTCGTGGTAATCTGGTTTGGAAATTAAACTGAGCCATTTATGGATTAAAGCAATCTGGACGACAATGGTGGAAGGAATTGACTAAGTCAATGACCGACCTAGGATTTGTCCAATCCAAACTAGATGCTGGAGTCTATTATTACTATGACCCTGAAACCAAAGAGCTTATTATAGCTCTGGTCTATGTAGATGACTCAATGTTCGTCAGAATTAGAGGCTCTAGACTTCTACATGAGAAGCGAGCACTCTTTATGAAGAAATGGGAATGCTGAGACCTTGGTCCAACCAAAGAGTTTCTTGGCATGAAAATTTCGCGAAATCCTATAAACCGATCAATCACCCTAGACCAAATGGATTATCTAGGAAAAGTACTTGATCAATTTAATGTAATTGGAAAAGAAGAAATCCCATTACCAAATGGATTTATCTTCAAATCCAATACAGGAAAAGTGACACCTGACTTCATAAAGAGGTATCAACAGTTAGTAGGATCAGTCATGTATCTGATGATAGGCAGTTGGCCTGACATAGCTTTTGCAACTGTCAAATTATCACAACATATGACCAATCCCACTAAAGCGCATTATAATGCAGGCCTACATTTGCTAAAGTATCTTAATGCTACTCGCAAATATAGAATTACCTATAATGGAAGTTCTATGCAAGGCCTGAATGCCTTTTCTGACTCTGATTGGGCTGGTGATCCAATTAGTCGTAAATCTGTAACTGGATATTTCTGTTTATTAGCCAGCGGAGCTATCACTTGGTTAAGTAGGAAACAGAAAACTGTTGCATTATCTTCCACTGAAGCTGAGTATATGGCTTTGTCAGATTGCAGTCGACAACTTGTTTGGACTGTCAATTTATTGGAAGAAATTGGTATCCAATCATTGGCCCCTTATCTCTTTGGCAATAATGAGGGTTCAATATTTTGGGCCAAGAATCCAGTAACAGAAAAACGATCAAAACACGTCGACGTCAAATACCATTACATCCGTGATTTGGTAGAAGACGGAAAGATTGAAATATTCTCTGTGAAAGGCACTGAAAATCCTGCCAATATTCTCACAAAGAATTTAGACAAAATTAAATTCAATCTATTCCGACCTCGTCTTGGCTTGACGTTTGAGTGATCAAAACTCTATATCAATACAGAGCAAGGAGGAGTGTTGAAGTTTCGGACATAATTCTAGAAATAGACTATGAAGTCATTATGATAATAATAGACTGATCTGTTACTTTCCAGTAACTTCATTCCGTAGTAACTTCCTATGAGTTGCTCTGCATACGATGAGAGTCATAAGTACTTGATAGATTATTCTACATAGTACCAATGACTAGATACTACATTCCGCAGTACTCCGCAGGCACTACGCCGCAGTTAAAGGGAGTCATAAGGAATAATCCATGCAATGCTAGTATTTTATGTAGTATGACTCGTCTATGTTACAATATGTATATAAACCCTATGTAGCAGACCTAAGTTCTGCATCTTGTTCAATCAAACAACTTCTTCATCATTGCCTATCTCTTTGAGTATAACACCTCAATCGATTTAATCGACTTTGACCTCTACTCCTCTGACGTTAACTGATTTATCAATAATATCTGTCTATCCGAATTACCTTTCTACAGGTATCAGATAGAAGCTTATTATCTTGGTGAGTAGACCTTACGTTCTCTCCCACTACATTTACTGCTGCCCCCAGCAAACAACTTGTTACGGTCGTTTCCTCAACAGTCTCTTCAAGGAGTACAATGATTACTGAAGAGGATTTGGAAGATCATCGAGAGTATCTTTGCAAATGTGCAAAACCATTGTGTAAATCGGTGGCTGATACTCCATTACCTCCTTTGCGAGTTATTAATCATGAAATTCCATTAATAGATGAAAATAAAGTCATACCATTTCGAAGTTCATGGTGTCCTGAAAATTTTATGAAACAATGGCAAGAAAAACTTGATGTGTATTAAAAAACTAAATGCTGGGAAGTAACTACAGCTCGAAATGTAGTCCCAATGTTATTCATTCCTAAACCAATAACAGAACCTGGGACAGAAAAGAAACTTAGAACTGTATTTGACCTTCGTGAACAAAATAAAAATACAAGAAAATTAACATCACCTTTACCAGACATAGATGGAATATTGTGACGAGTAGCAAGTCACCCCTATCACTCTATACTTGATTGTAAAGATGCTTATGAGCAAATCAGAATACAACCAAAAGACATACCTAAGAGTGCATTTTCCATACCAAATAGAAATATGATTAGCAATATAATACAACAAGGTAACTGCAATGCACCTGCAACATATCAGGCTTTAATGAACCATATATTCAGCTCATGCATAGGAGTTTTCTTGGACGTATATCTTGATGACATTATTATCTATTTGGAAAATCTACAAGATCATATCAACCATGTTAAGCAAGTATTATCCATTCTTAAAAAGGATAAGATTTACTTATCTGAATCCAAATTAGCATTCCTTTGCTGAGATATCCGAATTCTAGGAAGACTGATTAATGATAATGGTATCCAAATGGACCCACACAAAGTAGATGATATTTTAAAGTGGAAAATGCCGACAAATCGAGACTTGCTACAAGGATTCCTTGGGGTAGCTGGGTATCTTGCTGATGATGTAGACCATATACGAATTCCAATGGGAAATCTCCATGAATTAACAAGTGAAAAAATACCATTTCGATGGGGACCTACTGAACAAAGATCATTTGAAGATATAAAAAGGTGGATCACAAATTACTGTAATCACAGATGACAACCAATACAATATGGACCTAAAGGTGAACCCATAAATTTAGTAACTGATGCAAGTGTAACAGGCATCGGTGGAATAATAAGTCAAGGATATAATTGGAAAACTGCACCTATTGCAGCTTTGTATTCAGCAAAACTAAATCCTGCTCAACAGAACTATCCTGTACATGAAATCGAAATGTTGGCAGGTGTTGAAGCAATACTACACTATCGAGATATCTTGCTTGGGACTAAATTCCGTTGGTACACTGACCATAAAGGATTAGTAACTCTTTTGAATCAAAAGGACTTATCAGGTCGTAGAGCTCAGTGGTTGGAAAAAATAAGCATATTTGATTTTGATGTTACCTATGTACCTGGGACAGACAATATCTTAAGCAATGCTTTATCCCGATTATACTCAAATGATGTACCTGGAACAGAGCGAGCCAGATCTGAGTACATGGAATTTGATGTTTCAGAAAATGATACAGAAACAAATCTTCAATCAAATACAGTCGAATTCACGTGACCTCTATATGTAGGAGTTGAGGGTGTGGGAGCCTCATATGCTATAAATTTTATTGGAAGAAAGAAAAACATTGAACCAGCTGAAACCAGATGACCGGAAACCAATGAGGAATTTGCCAAAAGAATGAAGGATCACATAACTTTTCGAAGTCCCCATAAAAGATCTAGAGGGCATGAGGAGAAGAAGCTAAGAATCAAACTACCAGCTAGAATGAGACCTGAGCAGAGAACAGCTAAGATTATCGGAGACAATGGAAGTGATGGAAATGATCCCATCGAACCATCACCTGAAACTAATAGTAATCACAAAGAATCAGGACCAACAAGGTCTGGGAATACTCAAGCTAAAAATAAAAAAGCAAGGCTAACGTCACCATTGAAACCTCCTTCAACATTGGAGACATTTCAAAATGTAATTGAAGGAATAAACATATTAGAAGCTGTCAGAGGAAAATACTCTGAAGACAATTATTTCTCCCAAGTTATCCAGAATCCAGAACACTTCAAAAATTATGAAGTAAAAGGAGATCTTATCCACATGGACATCAATGGATATAAATTATTATGCATACCAAACGTTGTCTACAATGAACGAAAAGTTCGAGAGATATTGATATCCGAAGCCCATTTACTTCTGGCGCATTTGGGTTACATTAAAACATATACTTATTTACGAGCTATGGTATGGTGGAAAACTATGCATAATGATGTTCAAACCTTTTGTGAAACATGTTCAACTTGCAAACGTAGTAAGCCTATGAACCAAAGACCTTATGGATTACTAAATCCTCTTGATGTACCGTCACATCTGTGGGAGGTCATTGGAATTGATTTCATAGGTCCTTTACCACAATCAAGGAACCGAGATGGACACTACAATTCCATCACAGTGATCATCGACTTACTGACCTCCATGGTACATCTTGTACCTAGCTGAATTGATTATAAAGCTCAAGATGTAGCTGAGTTAATTTTTGCAGAAGTATATAAGTATCATGGCCTACCCAAATCCATTATAAGTGACCGAGATACATTATTCACAAGTATATTTTGGGAGGAATTACATAAATTAATAGGGACACAACTTCGAATGTCAAGTGCTTATCATCCAGAAACGGATGGAGCTACAGAATGTGCTAATCGCACAATAACCCAGATGATTCGTCAATGCATAAACCATGATCAGAAAAACTGGGTACAAAAACTTCCTGCTATTGAATTTGCAATTAACTCAGCACGTTCAGAAAGCACTGGGTTTGCTCCATTCTTCTTAAATGCCGGACAACTTCCCAGAACATTGATATGGGACTCTAACAAACCCGAGGCTTTTCCAGGAGTTCGCAAATTTGCAGAAAAGATGAAAATCACACTTATGAGAGCTCATGACGAAATCATATCAAATAGAACTAAACAAATTAGAGATGCTAACTGTAAACGACGCATAACACCTTTCAAAACTGGGGATTTTGTATACATATCAACTAAGAATATGAGTATTCCTAAAGGATTGGCCCGTAAATTAGCACCTAAATTTATTGGTCCATATAAAATCATAGAAGATTATGGTAACAATTCTTATCGAATCTCTCTATCATCCACCCTAAAGAAACGCGGAATACATGATGTATTTCATGCCTCATTACTGAAAATCCATATACCTAATGATGATAGACTATTTCCTGGAAGAACAGATAACCAGATTTTTGAGGAGGAAACATCGGAATGGAGGGTAGATAAAATCTTAAACCATTCAGGAAAAGGTGTAAACTCCGTTTTTGAAATACAGTGGAAAACAGGAGACAGATCGTGGCTGCCCTATGATCAAATTTCACATGTTGAAGCATTAAACCATTATTGCGAAGCTCTTGGAGTAACATCCGCAAAAGAATTAGGACCTGGAAAAGGAAAAACCCCTAATGATCCCCAGCTCTCAATCTATTTAATGCTCGTCGAAGGAGTTGAATTTATAAAATCCATCATGTCCAACACTCCTGGCATATTGCAACAAATGAACGCTATAACACTAGTTGACCCATATACGCTTGGTGATCCCTTCATAAACAATCACGAGCAAAATCGGACAGTCTCGTCACCATCACCATTACACCTACCCTCTCCGACCACAACTATGCAACCCAGCATGGCATCTGGGTATTTGTTCCCTGATACTTTTGTAGGGTCATTTGATCCTTCAAATATCAATGATAACTCCTATAATTCCCCTATCAAGATTGACGAAGTACCTTATCAATTATCGGGTTACACCATTACCAAAACAAACGACTCTTGTCGAAATCTACTTCGACCATATAACACCCGACTATTCAATTATGCTGGATTCCTTGGAAATTTAGTAGGAGCCCCGCATCGATCCGAATTGGGAAGCGACAAACTTTGGATGTTTACGGAGGACGAGTACTGGCTAGTAGGAGATGATAATTGTATTATATCTATCTCTTCTTATCAACTCAAAGAGTGTTTCAAGTTTTCGAGCACAATCAGCAAAATCGAAATATCAAAGGACAAAGTAATGCGACTAGTCGAACCCGCGGGATATAGACAAGTCGCCGAAATATTAAACTCCGACCAACGCATTGGCTCGAACCTCGCTATGATCACACATGATCATCAAGTTGTCAAGGCCCATGAAGACTTTCCTCTTCGTCTTGATTTGCCCAATCGACACATGGTTCGCGAAGCTCAAGCCTCTCAAAACTTAATAGGTGGTAATTCCAAGTACATTCCAAGAGTACAACAACTTATTGTGGATACTGCCTGCGGGAATATAAAGAGAAAGCGAGGAAGGGGAAATGATGAACAACGAAAACGGCCCAAATTCCAACACAAGGATTAGGAATTCAAATGATATGAATTCCTAGAGGGCGTATGTAAGGAGCAATTCTACTTGTATTAGTAAGATATTTGTTATTATTCCTTTCTTTATTCTTGTGTTCGCTCTATTGTGTATGTTGTTTAGCATTATGTAATATGTTAGTATATATATTCGATGTATGTAGTAGTACGAACAGGTTTTGCTTATTCTGTCATTTCCCCAACGTGTGCCGAGAATCGTTCGACAGGCCGACATCGATGCCTCGTCACATTAGGTGTCCTACCCAAAATTTAACATCTTGCCAAGTGGGAGTATTGAAATTGATGGCTTGTTGTTTTTTTTTTTAGTCTTTCCTTTGGTTTCAGTTTCTCCTTGCCCTATGTCATTTGTTTACCTCTGTAGGTAGAGTGTTTCTCATTTATAAAGTATCCTGTATTCTTGGGGTCCAGTTTTTGTTCATGGACCTCAGGTTCATAGCAATTTGTATCTGTAGTTAGTTTTTCACTAATATATCAGTTTTCGTTCGTGGACCTCAGTCTACAAGCATTATCATTGCCTATTACTGCATTCAACCAATTGTAAACTTGCTGCATTATAATCTTACTTATATCTCTACCTAGTGTGTTACTTCAACTCTAGATTCCTGCCACTTGTTACAACAGTTCTTTGAATCCCTTCAACACTATCCTCTTGGGATGTTCCATCACCTAGTTTACATAGAGCCATATGTTGGAATCTGAGATCCAACCCACAGAAATTCCACAGAAAATTCATTATAAATACTGTAGTACATTCCAGTGTATCCCCCATCCTTTTGCCTCCACAATAAATCTCATTATGTTCCCTTCAACACCATCTCCACTACATGTGTAGCTTGAGGGGCTGGACATGACATCAAGTTACCCAGATGTGTTTTCGCAGTTAGCTTAGGCCACGTGATCGAGCTGCTTTACCTGATTCCATGAGTGGATAAGAGATCCAGCCGACTCTCGAGTGGAACGTAAAATCTTCTTCGACTTCGTCCGCCATGCTATATCCTCGCATACGCGCCACCCCAGAGACACGCACAATCCGTAGACGGGTGTCCTCGCAACCCACTGAGCTTGCTGACCTCTTGTCCAGCTACGTTGGCATTGCTCCCCGGCCAATCAACCTCTCCCAGCTGCTCTCATTTGGGAGACCTGTCACACCAGATTCTGTACTTGCCTCTGTCTCCTACACTCTTGCGGAGTTACCACGACGACTCGCGACACGTGTTCGCAATCTTGAGGCCCTTCCTTTTATTGTCGGCACGAATCCATACATTGCCAAAACTCTCAACGCGTACAAGGAAAGCTTCCTCTGGCTTGCTACGCATGCTCCTGTCACTAGTCTATCCCAGAATGAAGAATTCGTCGAAAAACTTGAGGGTCTTGTACAGAATCATACAAATGATATTCCGACTATGGCTAAAGGGTGGGTACCTGGTCAATATATTTCCGAACCCCTAGTATAGAACTCTGGATCATAGTTTTCAGGAGTGCTCTCGTTATATGTCCCCAACACGAATAAGCAATTTCCTCGATGGTTCCATTCGCAACCGGATTTCTGTTCGCCTGATCGCCGAACAGCATATCACACTCTCCAAGGCATTATCAAAGGTGCCGGGTATCAATAACTATGGAGGCGTTGTTGATGCTCAGTGCTCGCCACACCGGATGATACACATGTGTGGCTCTTTTGTCTCCGAGTTATGCGAGGCAACGCTTGGTGCAAGTCCAGAAATTATCGTTGACGGTGACGCGAACGCCATCTTCCCGTGAGTTGTGTTGTGTTCCAGTTCGTCGGGTTCTGACCTGATATGTAGCTATGTCCCTGTTCATCTCGAGTACATACTCACAGAACTCCTAAAGAATTCATTCCGGGCGACAATTGAAAATCATTACAGGAATCATGGAAGTGGTGGCAGAAAATGTTTTCCGCCAGTTTCCATCACACTCTCCCCGCCGATACTGTTGGGCCAGAATCATGAACATTACTTCTCCATCCGTATCCGCGATCAAGGAGGAGGAGTATCACCTACCAATATGGCTCGAATTTTCTCCTACGCGTTTACCACGGCCGGGCGTGGCGCTCAACAGAACACGCAGGCTGATGACGGAGGACCATACGCTGCTCAGTATGTGGGTGGTATTGCTGCTGTAGGGGATGGTGGCGCTGGAGATTCTAGCCTATTTGGCGAAATCACAGGCAAGGGTCTCCAGACTGGGCTCGGGACAATTGCTGGGCTGGGTTACGGCCTTCCAATGAGCCGACTTTATGCAAGGTGCGCCCATCTTACTCCCCTTCTGTAGTCGACTGATTGGAAGTGGTGTTTATCAGATACTTCGGCGGTTCCCTAGATTTATTCTCCTTGGAGGGGTGGGGTAGCGATGTGTTCCTTAAACTGCGGTGCTTAGATGAGGCTGGAGATTCAGCCATTTAATCTGGAATTCTTTTCGCCCCCAATCCACGTATTCTAATAACATCCCAATTACCCATGAAATGACATTATTCATTGCAAATGACGAAGGAAAGTATGTGATACTCAATAGTAAAATAACAAAACCGAAAAAAAATACAGCAAACCCCAGGTATCGTGAGAAGCGGACAACAATTCGAAAACACGAATCAGATTGTGAGTAGGAGGGCAAAGAAAAAAAAAAAAAAAACATTATTTTGTACTGCCCTGCATAATAATTGTCAGAATAAGTAGAACCCGCGATCAGATAAACTCACGACGTATCCACTCAGAGTCCTACTGGAGTGATAGGAGGATATACTTTGAGTCTGGGAAGCTCTATATGATCGCGAAGTCGATCCGAGCGTCGAAGCGTGAGTAGTGCTGGGCGTAGATGGCACACCATTTGCCATTGTTCTAGTTGTACGTGCCGTGAGTGGTGTAGGGGCACTTATCAACGACTTCTTTGGCGTTTCCACTATCATTTGTTTCGGTCTACTACCACCCAGACTGGATGATGACGGTGTTGATCGAGTACTTGTGCTTGTAGCTGCATGCCGGCGCCTTCCTGCCAGTATGAAAGAGTGCCGCATGGCTGTTTGGGGTTTCATGCGCCGTTCTGGATCCCATACAAGGCATTTGGCAATGAAGTCTACAAACTCCTCGTCGTTGCATTTGAGAGCCTGTGCAAGTGTCCTCGAACCCGGCCTGCGTCGCCTGCCTTTTGAATTGACGACAGGTCTGGGCGCGCCATTTGTGTCTAAGCTGGATGTTAAAACTTCTAGAGGCCCCATACAAAGATTTTACATACCAAAGAACAGCTTCTTGCGTGAGCTACGGTTCACAAATTCCTTGTCGGGTACCCCCAGAACCTCCATGATGCAAGATAACTGTTCCTGCTCGTTTTCTCCCGGAAAGATGGGATAACCGGTATAGAGTTCCGCCAAAATACAGCCTAAACTCCACATGTCGATGGCCATGTGATAGTTCATTCCAAGGATGACCTCTGGAGATCGGTAGAATCGGCTCTGAATGTAGGTATAGACTGAGATGATCTTCAGAAATGGCGACCACTTGGCGAAAATGGTTATATTGCTTACTTTTCTCATGTTCAAAACAACTGCTACCAAAATCAATAACCTTAATAGCACTCTTCATCGGGTGTTTCAATAAAACGTTCTGTTTTCAATTACGCGTTAGAACCTCTGGAGAACAAGAAGAGGAAATCGAATAACCTCCGGCTTCAGATCGCAGTGAACGATTCGGTGGTGGCGCATAAGCACAAGGGACATGAGCATTTGTGTGGAGAATCGTCGAATTAAAGAAGTCGTGAACCCAACAAATCCATTTGCTTTGATAAGTTCATAGAGATTGATGCTCATCAATTCCATTGCAATGCACAAGTGATTCCGGAAGTAAAAATGATCATTCATTTTGACGACGTGGTGTTTCTCATCCGCATCCTACACGAGTGAACATAGGCAAATGTCAGTGATGAAAATGACCCACCCATTTACGTAGATTGTCCAAAATCTTGATCTCAACCAAAGCCTGGTGATGAAAACGTTTCTTGTTACGGATGATTTTGATCGCCACAGAGTCACCCGTACAATGATCTCGGCACTGAAGAACTTGACCAAAGGAACCTTTCCCAAGAGTGTCAATCACCTCAAAACGGTAAGCGAGATGATCATGGTTGACGACTAGATAATCTCCACGATCATCATCATATCCATGGTTGTTGGTCGGGTTATCCATCGTAGCCATTTTTTTCTTGCTCTTTGCACCAATAAAGTAAACCGAGGCATAGTCTTGAATTTCCTTTTTCTCATACTCTGATAGGTACTGTCCTTGGTTGGTTCTCAAAATAGCTGCAACATAAATAAGCGGATATCATTCAGAAAAGTAACTATAGCAGACTCACTATCGGGAGATAGGGGTGGGGTTGGATCAATACGTTCAGGAAATTTGAGCATCTCATCCAGTTCCTCTTGGGTAGCACCCGCAGCCAACCTTTTAGCCTGCTGGCGCTTGATGTAATTCCGCATTTCCTCATCACCTAGGACTTCCTCTTCATCCACGGTGCTCGGGACAGGTGACGGTGTAGATAAAGACTGTCTACTGGAAGAAGGCGATGCCCTTGATGGCTGAACTGTGTGTGTGTTTGAGGGGTTTGACGATCGTAGACTGGGCTTAGGCCCAAGTAACTTGAGACCTTTGGACGGTGACAGTGCAGAGAATCGGTGAGTTGATGGCTCAGCGTTGGCCGCCGGGGTAGAAAACGAGGCAACGGATCCAGTAGAAGGTTTACGAAGACCAATGAAGGACATGGAGTCCCGATTCGATTTGCGGGGCAACACGGCTCCGTTGTTGACGTTCCCGGTTGCCTGACGGGGGAGTCGGGAGGTAGACATTGAAGGTGATGATCGTGCAAGTGATTGGTGGAGAGATGTTTTAGGTGTCGTGCTGTCATCGATGATGACCCCGAATTCTGAGGTCGACAAGTCGGTGGGGGAAGGATTAGCAGAAGACGAAGCAAGTCCACTTGCACGTCTCGTTGCTGATGCCGATGAGGAGTTTTTGGGAGGCGGCGATGGTACAGCGGACGTGGCACTCGAAATTCGAGGAATTTTAGTCGGGGTTTCCTTTGGTAAACTGGAAGCAACGTTAAGAGCCGAATTGGACGGTTCTCTGTTTTCCTTGGCAATGTGGGAAACACTGCTTATAGTACCAACCGAAGGCGACCCGGCAATTGTTGGGAGCTGATTGCGACTACGGAGCGATGCGTCAGACTGCTTTTGCATTGAACTGACAGTTTGAGCCGTGAATCGGGATGAAGTGGATGGCGTTCGAGAGGAGATTGGTGCAGTAGTTGCAGTAGATGAAGTCGAAGATTTGAGCTTCGCGACCCGTTGCGCAGTTGCTGGTTCCAAAGCCGAAATTTGCATGGGCGGCATAGCCACTGGAGACTTCGGTTTTCTGGGGTCCGTCGAGGATAAAGTCTTGGAATGTCAGTTGGACAACGCTCGGCAAAGTGCCTAAAAAGATATCTTACCTTGCCTCGCTTCCTAATCATTAATGATATGCGGCTCTCACTCCTCTCTTTATCTTCTTTCCTCCTTTCCTTCTCAGCTCTAGCCTTCACCTTTTCAGCTTCCTTGGCACTGTCTTTGGCATCTGCATGTAAGCTGCGGCGTGACGACGACTTCAGTAACGAGGGCAATCCTAGGCTCAGGACAGAAGATTTCTTCGACGTGGAACCTGATATGGAAGTCGAAAGGGCTGCATAATCACGAGAAGGAGATAGATTATTCTTCGAACGTGGGGTGGTGAGGTGGCCGGGAGGAGAAATGGAAGGTGGGATGATAGGTGGAACCTGCATAGATTGTGAAGACGAGCGTCGGAAAAATGGTATTGAAGATGGCGTCAGCCGCTTGGATTGTGTCCGACGGACGGAGGATGATGGGCTGAGAGGACCAGCCAGAGGTGCAGATGTTGCAGATGTTGCATGATTGGTACTCGCGCTTGACCCTGTCCCTGGTCGACTGAACCCACGGTCAGGTGTCTTTGAGGTGTTATTGGTGACGACACCAGGCGCATGCACAGAACCAACGGATGACAGTGAAGCTAAGGATCCCGCTGAAGTCATAGCGTCAGGTTGTTTGGGGGACCATGGGGATTTGGAAGAACCTTTGTCCTTGGAAGTAGACTTGCGCAGCTGCTGACCAAAACTAACCGCTCGAGGACTGAGTGGAAAGCTTGACTTCGAGCCGGACGAAGGCGAGCTGGAAAGCCGCAAGTTTAGCGCACTGGAGAAACTCCACTTTTTGGATGGTGTCTTGGGTCCAACGGGCGCCGAATCTGTGCTTGTATAACCTGATCCATGTTGGTTACTTTGACGGTGCACCTGCGACTGGTGAAGATATGTAGGAACTTCAAGAGAAGATGTACGCTCAAGATTGCCATCATGGCTAGGGCGTTTTCCAGAATCCTCGCTACCAGAAAGGGACGGGAAGGACAGACTCGAGGACGTGGGAGGTGGCGAGCGATAGGAAGACAGATCTTTCGGTAAAGGGGGGACAGGAGGAACAGCTGCGCCATCCGATGCGTCGCCAATGATAGCAATTGAGGCCACACGATCTTTTAAGAGATTGGCCTCACCCGATGATATATCACTACCGGCACTGTTTCTCTTCACTTTGCCTGAGGAATGACGGCCCGAGGTTCCTGAGACCGAGGTCAAGCTGGTACCAGTGGACATTGAAGCCGAATCTCGAGAACTGGTAGTCGGAGTGCTGGCATAAGTAGACGAAGTGGAACCACGTTTGGGTGTGAAGCTCATCCGTGCGCCAACTTTCTTGGGAGTCTTGTCCTGTGGCGGTACATTCTGAAGTTGATCATCGGCCAAGCCTTCGAAATTTCCATCAGCGTCGACAGACCCAGAAACGGAATGGTGTCTGTGTAGGGTCTCTTTGCCCTCACTGCCCGTACCAACGCCACTCCCCCGCCTAGACTTCGCGTGGTCACTTCCAATCCCTTCCCACTGGCTCCCAACCTTTGCTGGAGTTACAGGTCGACTAGAACTTGATGCCCGACCGAAACTCCCGACACTAGCGCGCGCCCGCGCAGTTTTACCCGTGAGGCCATCAAGCTTACGCAACGCCTCGGCGGTTGCTTCATCATCGAGAGCTGACCAGCCCTCCTGCGTGCCCCGGAGTAAGGAATGGGCAACACTAGGAGATGTCAACTGCGACAAACTGTCCTTCGTACCAGAAGTCGGTGGCGGTGTATGAGACTTGTTATGTACTGACTGCTTAAGGAGATGTTGAATCGAAGACGAAGCGGGAGAAGGCGGTAAATGGGAAAAATCAGCGCCCTGGACACGTCTGCCATCGATCAGTGGAGACGTTGTTGAACCCGCCGAGAGTTGCCTCGAGTGACGCTCCGAGGTTTTTGTTGATGACACCAGCTTGGAGACCCCACTTATCGAAAGTCCAAAACTCTCGCGGCGGCGGTCCCTGACTTTCCCATCCCTCGATGAAGTGGTTGATGAAGTGCTGCTAACATTGAGGCTACGATGCTTTCGCGCAGATGCGATCTTGTCCTCCTTTGAGTTGTCAGAATTTGCTGAACCAGTTCCCGAACGCTTGGAGACAAGTGATCCATGTTGGTCCATCTCAAACTCATCCGAAGTACGCTTTTTAGCACGTCGGGCGGGGGTAAATGAACTAGGAGGCGACGTCGGAAATGTATCGAGGTTGAACGAACGATCCTGAGAACGAAGCACCTTTGGAGTTTCGTCATGGGCGAAGTCACCAAGAGACGCGCTATGCCCTTTCCCGGACTTGGCAGACTCAGAGATACCACCGCTCAAGTTGCGAGGATAGAGTATTTCTTCACCTCCACTCTCTTCTGCTACAGAAGGACGATTCCGAAGCGTTTTCGGTGGAGGTTGCGAAGGAACCTGCAACGGATAGATGAGCGAGAGAGAAAATATACGGAGAATGAATCCACCTCTTCTTTTTCAGAAATTTCGCCATCAATAGCCTCTATCGTCCATGGACTATCGGGCTCATCATCGCGTGGATCCTCAGGAACAACCACCTCTACGCCATCGAAAGGCGACAACTGGTCACCGTCGTCAGTTTCACTGGCGCGCTCACTCCTCGTCCAGCGGGGTGTAGCGAGTTCACCAACACCGACAAGTCCACGCCGATCTATGCTGGCTGGGTTCCTGGCGGGGGTGACAGGCTCATTAATTGAGAGCTGATCGGGAGTGCTTGCCGTTTGCGGAAACGGAGGGAGAGAAGGTATAGGGGACTCGGGTGGAGATGGTATGGTGAAATAATAGGGATCGAGGGATGAGGAGGCAGAAGCAGAGCGCGAAGCAGGAAGTTCCTGTTCTGGATATGGATCATCATCCAGAGCAGCTTCGGGGGCCTGGGGAAGGGGAGAGGAGTGTCAGCGAGAAAGCTCGTGGAGAGAGAGAGAGAAATGTGCAAGACCTGGGAAGAGGTATAAATGGAATTGGTGGGGCGAGATCGAGAGGCGGAGGAAGGGGGTGGAGAAGAGTGGGTGGGAAGGGGGAGGTTGATTGTGATGCCATGTGTGCTGCGCCCGAGGAGAGAGTCGGGCGCAGACATGGAGAGGGGAGAGAAGAAAGAGATTAAAGTGAGAAATAAGAAGGAGGAAAGCCGGTTGTGCTGGCGGAGGATGCGAGAAGAGGGCTGCCGTGTTGACCTCATGTTTGTTGTTTGGCGGTGTTTTGTGGTTCGACGACTGAATAATAAAGATAATAATTCGAGTGCATTTTCCCGCGGGGGAAGCCATGATGCTGCCTTCTCGATTCCTCAAGGCGACTGGACACTCTCTCCTCCGTCCACC